>OVBE01004561.1:0-23678 GCA_900406425.1 Iberis pinnata | reverse complement strand
AAAAACGTGCAATCAATGGTAAGGTCGTTCCTAAGGACAAATGGTAATTGACTTGGGAATCTTTCCTGGGCTACCTAAGTACCTAACATACCTCAAACAATGAGCGGACCCCTAGACAGTAGCTTTACTAACAATCAATTCCAATGTCTTGGTAACCAATCTCAAGCAAAGTAATAATAGAATCAACTTTCGTCATAGACGATGGCTACCTAGGAGGCATTAACCTCTACTACCCTAGCTAACTCGTTTCCCACGACTATTCACAGAGAAGGGGAAACGAATCTCTGCAACCCCCTCGGTCCGGTCACCTGCAAATACGCACNAACAAACAACTTAGGTACCTAAGCAAACCCAGAACATCAACCCTTGTCTACCCCTATCCTCAGGAACTTGGATAAATACTCACTACTCATGGGAGTAGAAGCAGATGAAACAGTAAACGAAACTACAAACCTAAACATGACGATCAATGAAAAAAAAACAGTAAGAACACAAACCCAAAATGAAGAACAGAAACTAAAATGCAAACTTAAAACAGAAGCTTAAAACTTAAAACGAAACTTAAAACGAAAATAAAGATGCAAAAACTAAAGAACAACCTAAAGCTAAGCAAAGAAATGAAGGAAAAACAGTATATTAACTTAAAACTTAAAAGAAATCTGGTTTTTACACCAAGAACATGAAGAACAACAAAAGAAAATAAAACCTAAGACTAAAACCTAAAAAGGAAAGAAAAACTAAGCTTGTGCAAATGGAGGCAAATTAAGGCTTTTATAATGTTCAGAGAAAAGCCCTAATTCGCACTAAAGACAAAATGCTAATCATTGTCATGGATCTTGGGCCTTGCTTCAGGTGGTATCCCGATTCGAGTTGGTCGGGTCGGAGCGTGTTTGCCTTTCGGTGGTTGCGTGCATGATCGATCTGGACTAAAGGGTGCTTGCTTGGGATCGATCCAGCTTCGTCACGTCCATTCTTCGTCTAAGGTTGGGATCGATCCCGGCGTTGAGTACCTGAGATCGATCTCAACCCAAGTGGGATCGATCTCATAAGTTGCCTTCTTATTCTTGTTTTGTCTTTGTGCACTTTCTTGGCTTCTTTTGAGACTTCACAAGAAACGTTGAAAACATGGCTGCGGGATCGAATTGTTTCGTTGCAGAGCTGCCTGAGATCGATCTATGTTTGTTGCAGAACTTCCTAAGATCGATTTAGGCTCATTGCAGGATCGATCTGGAGTGAGTTGGGATTGATCTGCATTGAGTTGAGATCGATCCCGAGGGTGCTGAGTGGGATCGATCTTGTTTCGCTGCAGGATTGCCTGGGATCGATCCTGCCTTGAGTCGGGATCGATCCTGCAGCTGCTTGGAGGTAAGTTCAGTACATTCCACAGTTGAGTGCTGAGTCCATTCCAATGTCAAGTGCTGTTTTTCCGAAATTTCTCAAATCCTTCCCAAAAACAACTGAAAGTCCTGAAAAACCTCCAAAATGCGTGCATATGCAAATTTTAATGCAAAAATCCTAAAAACAGTAAAGTTAGCGAAATCAACCATATATGTGGTGTATGCACGCTTTTAGACCTCAGAATCGATGCTAATTGATAAGTAAAAATCGTGAAAATTCAGAGTCATCACATGCCAAGCAGAGCATCGACCGACTTCCGGTCCTGATCCTTTTTCCCCCTTTCTTACTTCTTTTTCTTTCTTTTCGCACTTTTATGCGTTTTTGTTTCTTTTTTTTCGTACTTTTCTGCATTTTTCTTTTCTTTTTTTTACTGGCTTTTGTTTAGTAGCCTGGCAATGACTACGGACTCTAGGTCACGCTTTCAACTCTTTTTTCTGATTTGGTTTTTTTTTATTTTCTGAAGGGGGAGAGAGAAAGCACTCGGACCGTACTGGAAGAAATTGTCGGCTTTACAGGAAAACTAAAGAGCAAGGTACCTAATTCTCATAATATATCAACACCATAA
Source organism: Iberis pinnata (assembly GCA_900406425.1). Classification (NCBI taxonomy): domain Eukaryota; kingdom Viridiplantae; phylum Streptophyta; class Magnoliopsida; order Brassicales; family Brassicaceae; genus Iberis; species Iberis pinnata. Next base: position 21,715 of record OVBE01004561.1, on the reverse strand, counting down.
GCAAGAATAAGTCAGATATTAATTAAGTCCTATCATGGCAGAGCTAGCATCAATTCATCAATAACTCAAAAGACCAGAACTTTCAGAAACAAGCAATCAACAATGGGGTTCCAATCCTAATCTCAGCAATTAATCTAAGTCAGTATCCAGAGAAATCGAAAACCATACCCACACTTGGTTATTTATCATTATTGATTTTGGTCATGGTTCCTTCAACTCGATAGACTCAGCTAGATTAAAAACGAAAAATTTGAAAAATTTCACCAAAAAGATAAAACATCAAAACCTAGTTTGTATCATTACACCCTCCCCTAGACTTACTTCATACTGTCCCGGTGTGAAAATAAATCCAAGAAAAGGTATAGAAGTAACCAGAATCAATAGGAAAGTCTGTAATGGATGAAAGTAGATAATAATACTATATGATTTTAAGGGAAAGAGATATACTAAAGGTGAATTGCTCCCAAATCTGTTCTGAACTCCTTTGCCTCCTTTGCTATGCCTGCAAAAAGAACAAACACTCAAGAGAAGTGTAAGCAATGGTTGAACAACGATTGAGATATGATAGCTTAAAAAACAACAAGATTCAGTTGCAAGAGAAACCATTGAAGACATTATGATACAATACTAATCAAAAATTAGAAAGAATCATATATGAGAGGCATCATTCAGAACAGTTAACAACAATCATTCCAGTATTACATAATCAATTGGTAAGTAAAGAGTAATGATCAAGCAGTACTAAGTATAATTAGCAAGAATTACTTAATGAGAAAAACCAATCAATCATGAATCTAAAATCAACTCAAGTCAAAACACAAGAAAGATGGTGAATGGTGAGCAATGATCTAAGAAATACTAATAAGAATTAGCAAGAATCAAGAGAGAAACCATCCAAATAGCCAATAATTCAAGTGAGAAAGATGAGTAATGAAATTAGATAAGAGATAACCTGGAACGTCTTGAAGAACTTTCACCAGTAATAACCTGAAACACTTTAAACTCAAAACTTAAAATAAGTAAGTTAGGACTAAAAACTGACTCAAAATTGAAAAACAAATAAACTAACCTCTAAATAGTGGGTTGTCTCCCACTCAGCGATTTGGTTAACGTCACTTAGCTTAACGGTACTTACCTCTAAGTCTGAATGGAGTCAACATCAAGCGATGTTCCATAACATGCTCTAAATCCATACATCTTTAGCTTCAGAACCTTACCCATCACATATTTTGCAACATCAATCCCTTTCTCTTTGAACTCCGGGGTGAGTAAAACTCTAAACTTTGAGAAAGGCTTTGAGAACCCCTTGCTTTTCACCTTATACTCAGTTGTATCCCCAACTATTTCTTGAGGGACCAAAGCCACTTGAGACTCTTTCTTTACCTTCTTTGGATCCACCTTCACATTTTCCTTAACCTTGTAATTGTCATTCCTTGTTTAGAATTTTGGCGCTTTGTGTAAGCCTTCAGTAACTACACACTTAGGATCTGGCTCTATATGAACTCCATGCTTCATCTCTTTTTCTTTCACCATAGTTAGCCTAAATATCCCTTTTGAAGGAATCACTGGATAGAAAACCCGCTTCTTGATGTTTTTTAGAGAAATACGCCGATTGGGTAGATCAACAACAGCTCCTACGGTTGCAAGAAAGGGTCGCCCAAGAATCAAAGGTTCATGTGGATTCTCATTCATATCCAAGATGTGAAAATCAACAGGGATGAGACCATTTCCAACTTGTACCAATAGATCCGAGATTAAACCAGTGGAAGAGACGGTAGAATCATTAGCAAGCTTGAAAGTCATGTGAGATGGTTTGATACCTGATAGTCCCAATCATTCTGCAACAGTCATCGACATAACGCTCACATTAGCTCCAGTATCACAGAGAGAATCTGTGAATTCTATCCCATTGATCGAACAAGGAACTAAGAATTCCCCTGGGTCTTGTATCTTATGAAGCTTCCTATGTGGATTTGGTGGCTTCCCCATCATCTCACCATCTTCAAACTCTAATTTGGACTTTGTAGATTGCACCGGGTAAGGAACTCTGGGGTTTGTAAGCCATTGGAGAAATTTTCGGTTCCAGGTCTGTATGCTCGATCAGGAAAATGTCTCTGTATTATGTCCAATTTCAGGGATCGAACGGGCAAGTGATATGCCCGATCGATTAAAAGTTCCTGGAACTTTTTCTCTTTGGTGCTCGATCGGGCTGAGGGTGCCTAATCGGTCTCTTCCCCTGAGACTGCGTTGCCCGATCGGGCAAGATGTGCTCGATTAGGCTGTTTTCTCTGCATCTTTTTCCAATTCTCAAAATCTACATCGTCTACCAAATTACCAGCTTCTTCTTCTAAATCACCAACTAAAGACCTACAATAAGATTTTGGATTATCCTCAACTTTCCCAAGAAATACACCAGCTTGTCTTTTCACAGTTTCAGATGTCTGAGCAACTTGTATATCCAAATGCTTCACATGTGTTGATAGTGCTTCAAACTTTTGATTTAGATCTTTCACTTCTCCTTGGATTACTGTTTGGAACTGTTGTTGTCCTTCCAGAAGTTGCTTAAACATCATCTCTACTAAACTACTTTTTTGAGGTAAAGCTTGTTGAAATGCAGGCTGAGAGGTTTGCTGAAAACCGCTTGAATTGGAGTTATACACAAAGGTCTTTTGTAGCGGTGGATAATGTTGATCTTGAGGTTTTCAACATTAGTATTTCTCCAAGATATATTGGTATAAGTCTTGTTAAACCCTTGATTATACCCTTAGTTGTACACCCTTTGACCTTGACTATTAATGTAACTAACCTCCTTCCCAACTTCCACAATATTTTGCTCTTGAACTGCAAAGCAATCAACTTCATATTCGTCTACATCACTAACCTGTTTATGTTTTTGGTTTTTTAGAAGTTGAGTGATTAATCCTTTCATCTCTGAGAATTATCCCTTCAGCTCTGAGAGTTCTGAGTTAGCAGCCAATACAGGAACCTTTGTTCGGCGATCAAACTCAGGGCAGTGATTGCTATTGCTAGCTGCTAGATTCTCTATTAGACGATAAGCATGTGGAACATGTTTCTGCATAAAGTCTCCATCGCTTGTTGGACAGCTGGTATTTCTGTTCAATTCCTCTATAAAAGGTATTGAGGAGACTTACATCTGAGAAACCATGGTGTGGAAAATCACAAAGCAGCTCTTTGAATCGCTCCCAAGATTCATAGAATGATTCCACCCAGTTTTTTGCAAAGGAAGAGATCTTGTTCCTCAAAGTGTTAGTCATGGTAGTAGTAAAGAACTTATTTATAAACCTGGCTTTGCAATTGATACATTCAGGTTTTAACCCAAATATATTCACTGCAAGTGCACAGCAAACGCAGTAGTATATGAGGGATCGAATCCATAGAGAACAGAAAAGCACGACTCTCAGTTTAAAATCGAATTAAGCTAAGAGCATATTAAAAATGGTGATTGTAACCGAGAAATGAAAACAACGATAAAATAAAAACGATTGTAAAAAGATTAAAGAAAGCGCTAGGCAATAGAGAATTCTGCAGGTATTCAGGTTAAAATTCAAGGTTAACATGCATGATTGATTTATGAAAATAATTCCCAACTCAAAAGACAACAATAGACTAATCTTCTCCCGAATATTTAGATCCATATTCTCGAATTACTAAAGACAAACTCTCGCCGTATATAGATAGTTCGATCATGCATTTCAATTCATATTTGATAAGTTCGTAAGCCTCTAAGACAATACTCCCGCAAGCAAAGGCAGTTATTCATCTAGATTAGATCAGACTTCTAAACCAAATCCCTTTGAGTTTATATTTATATGATCAATGAACTAGTTAGCTACTCTAATTCATGAACTAAGAACAAATCTAGACTGGGAACCTAACAAATTTCAATCCATTCTATAAAACTATAACGATTAACCCGGTTTCCCCAAGGAAAACCCTAAAACCTAACAAAGAGACTACTCAGACATGATTGCAAGAACATAAATCATAGATTGAGTAAACATTGAAGAATTAAAAATCCAAATTGTAGATAAAGAAATCAGAGTTTAGAAATCTCAAATACAAATGTAGATCTCTTTACTCTGGAACTTTAGCGATAAAATTTGTTCTAAAACTTAATAAAAACTCCTCTCTCTAAAAATGATAAGCCAAAAGGGTTTTTAATAGTTTCTGAACAAATGTAAATAAAATCTAAATAATAAAAAACTCATGATAGATCTTGAGGTCAAATGCGTCTTTTAGCTCGTTTTTCATTCTGCTCGACATAGGGGATCGATCGATCCAGTGATGGATCAATCGATCTAGGCTTCCAGGGATCGGCCGATCCATGATTGGATCGATCGATCTAAACTTTCACAAAAATCCAAGTGCTTTGGATCGATCGATCTATCTTTGTCCGAGATCATTCTTCATTTTGCACTTGAATTCTTCCAAAAGTCGTCCTTTTTGCTCCTGAACGTCCCAAACACCAAATTTCCTGAAAACATGCTAAAAACACAAGGAAACACTCAGATAACACTAAATAATAGGTATAAATACCCACTATAAGGTGTTAAATCCGAGTGATATAACCTCCCCAGGACTTAGATCTTTGCTTGTCCTCAAGTAAAGCAAAAACCATATCTGAAGAAGAGGTTTGAAAAGGACCACACATGAACTCTCAGAATCTCAGCAACCCAAGTTCAAACATAAAAAACCACAAGACAACAATCCTAAACAACCATTACAAATTAACTGTTTACCACCACATAATCAATGACATGATTCGTACTTCAAATCCCAAATCAATCAAACCATCAAATCATTTCAACCAGCTCTCTACATTCAAATTAGTACAAATAGTGCGTTCTATCCTATGGGGTATCGATCAAAGCCCGCTAAAGTATCTTTTCTATCAAAACGCCTATACCTAACAGAGCATGCAACGACTTCTGGTCCTGACCCTTTTTTCCCCTTTCTCACTTCTTTTTGAAAGATTCACACTTTTTTGCGTTTTTCTTTTTCGAAAGATTTTCACTTTTATGCGTATTTATTTTCTATATATTTTTTTCTTACTACTTTTTAAGCAGCCCGACAATGACTACGGACTTCTAGGTCACGCCTTCAATACTTTTTAAACCGGTTAGAAAGGATCCGAATCATACTGAAAGAACTTGTCGGATTTACAGAGAACTGAAGAGCAAAATACCCAGCTTTCAAAGTATAACCAACACCACAAGAAAGAAAATTAAGATCAAAGTTAAGTCATATCCAAATATATCTAGCATCAAATCATAACAATCCAAAAGACCGGAACTTTCAAAATCATAGAAATCAATCAATGGGGTTCCAATTCTAAGTGCAACAGTTAATCTAAGTCAGCAATCAAGTAGAGAATGATATCAAACTTACACTGGGTTACTAGTCATCATAGATTATGGTCATTATTCCTTCAACTCGACTAGAATCATCTAACAAAACGAAAAATGTTGAAAAATTTCGCCAAAATAACAAAACACCAAAATAATGTTAGTAACTACCATATCCCCTCCCCCAGACTTACTTCACACCTTCCCGGTGTGAAAATAAATCCAGAAGAAGGAAAAATGATCATAATATAAATAAGTCTAAACACCAAAAATTGAAAATAAAAATAAAACACATAGTCCAAAGTGAAAAAGAAAAGAAAACCAAGAAATGATCAGTCTGAGGCCTGACTCGAACTACCAGCTCCTCTCGCTCTACGACCCGATGGCTCCTCATCCTCATCACTCCTATCTCTATGTGCTCTGAAGCATGCTGGTCGTCTGATTTTTGCTAATGCGCACCATATCCTCTGAACCATGCTGTGGGTCCTCTCAGCAGCATCCGCCGTCTATATGATCGTCTCAGCATTCGTGAAGTCAGGTCGCCGAGGTGGCAAGTCATACTCACTATAATCCTCAGGTAGGATAGGTGAGTCATCCTCTGGACTAGGGTCCCGCTGCTATCTCTGAGTAGATCGTCTGCTACGAACCGACCCTTGGGAAAGTTGCAGTGTGTCAGGTACGGGTTTAACCCTGTCAACTAAGCGATCAACTCCCATAAGAAAACGAATATTATCCAAGGAAGTGACACTAGTGAGATCCTGCTGCGGTAGCAGGATCTTGCACCTCTGAGCTCCCAAGTGCAGAAAAATGTAAGCTCGATCCTTGGTAAACCACTTGGTCGAGAAAAGGAAGGGCCAATCCATGCAGTTTCTTGACATCACTGGGGTACCCAAGAGGAATCTCGACGTGTAGAAGAACCGGGGTAACTAGACTACCCATCACCTCAACCCGGGTCAGGTTCCTCAACGCGTCTAGTTTCCAACTAGCTAGGATCTTAGCGAAGATCCATCCAAGGTTAGCATCATGGCGAACCGGATCCTGGTCAGCCTCACAAGTCACCGCCGTATGATGGCATATGGCAAAATGGAGGAGCTCAAGCTCCTGAGAACTGAGCGCTGCCGCTTCAGACTTCCCAAAGAAAATGCACCCCAATACCTTGAGTGCAATGCGGACAACCGAGTTACGAATACCGGTAAGCTTCACCTCTCGAGACTCATATCGCCCGTGCGCAATAACTTCCCACAAAGCCGTATAGGAATAGAAGTTAGGAAACTCAGGTAGATGCCCTTCATCCCGGAATCCAAAAATGGGACCGAACTCCGCCATCGGAATCCTATAAAGAATACTACAGCAAAAGAATTGTACCTCAGATTTAGCGATGTATGGGTTTCGTGGATCTGGACCGGGGCTGTGGATGCAGAACAAGGTTAAGAATTGCCTCGTAAGATCAGGATAAAGAGGGTAGTCTTGAAACGGGAAGGTTCCGAGACCCATCTGGTGAAACAGCTCAGCAACATCACCGTCTACTCCCAGCGCCGCCAAAGTCTGATGATTGGCGAACCGGGTCGGCTCCAGCGAGCTTTTGAGCAAAGCATTATAGAACATGGAATCATACTGATCCCATTTCTTGGATAACTGGTGCTCTTTCCAACCTTTGCGAGTCTTGAGTTGGGAGACTACTAGATTGAGGCGGCAATTGTTGAACCGCGTCTTTGGTTTCCGAGGCCATGGAGATTGAGTGAACTTCAGATCAAGGATCGGGTCTACTTCTTCGACCTCTTCGTTGTTGGTATTACTACTAGCGACCGATTTTCCCTTTTCCTTTGTGGTTGCTTTCGTTTCTTCGATGTAGGTGGTCTAGCATAACTCAAGTGAACGGGTTACGGTTGGGCTTGCTTGGTGGTTCGGCTCCGAGTGGATCGCATTGTCTTGATGGTTGCTGGTGGACCTCCTACATCACTCTCGTTTGCGGAATCTTCTGAACCGTATTGGAAGGTACGTGTATCCATCCTAAAAAGAAAAATACTTTGAAGCAAAATGAGTGTCTCGTTCAATCCAAAACATCCATATCATGAAGTTTCATATCCAAAATAACCACTTTCAAAGGTTTAAAACAATCGGAATGAAAATTTTCAAAAGAAATCGTAATCAAAACCAATAGAAATCGAAGCGACATATTCTAGCAATCAATATTCATCCTAGAGGATTCCTCACTCTCAATCAATCCAAACAACTCGATTGAACCATCCAAATTCCACAAAACCCGAAATCCCTTTTGAAAATTTAAACTGAGCTTATCAAAATTTGAAAATTCAACATAAATCAACAAAAATACATATGCATGTATCAAACAACCATCAAATACATGTAGTAAGGCCATAATCTATCAATTCCAATCCCTAAATCAATCAAAATCCTAAATCCCTAAAAACCCCAAAATTTTCAAAATTTAAAAGAGAAAAAGGATCTTACCTTGCTTGAATCAAAAAACTGGTTGGGTATTCGGAAAGAGCTTCAAAAATTACGTGGATTAGGCTCAAGAAATGAAAAAATTCTGTTGAGATTTATGGAGATTGAGAGATTTTAGGGGTTTTGAAATTTTTTTGAAGGTTTAATGGTCGAATGAGGGTTTAAAATCGATGGGGGTGGGGGTGGGGGAGAAGGGGGAGGAGAAAATCGGTTAAAATTGATTAAAAACGGTTTAATGTCCAAAATCTGGTTCTATTTAAGTTAATTTCGACTTACTTGGTCGACGGATCGATCCATCCGAACTTACGTAAAAAATGTTGTTTTAAGGATCGATCAATCCAAATATGGATCGATCGATCGGACTGCTTTCTCAAACAGACACCAATGGATCGATCGATCCAACTAAGGATTGATCAATATCAACTTACATAAAATCACCTTTCAACTGGATCGATCGATCCACATATGGATCGATCGATCTGAACCCTCGACCAGACCATCCTTTTCCTGAACTTCTGAAACACTTTGAAATCAAAACTAAAAGTTAAAAATTAGTAAACCTAAAACTAAACTGACTCAAGACTCGAAATACTAAACTAAAGAAAACTCAAAATAGTGGGTTGCCTCCCACTCAGCGCTTGTTTAACGTCACGAGCCTATCGGTACTTACCTCTAAACGGAGGTTGGATCAACAAGAGAAACCTCATATTCCTCCAGAAGATCCGATGTTGCTAAATAAGGCTGAAGCCTTTTTCCATTCACCACAAAGTTATTTCCTTGGCGATTGTTAAGAACAACTGCACCATATGGTTTCACTTCTTTTATCACAAACGGTCCAGACCATCTAGACTTCAACTTTCCAGGGAAGAATTTCAATCGAGAATTGAACAGCAGTACCTGGTCACTTGATTGAAAATCTCGTGGAATGATTTTCTTGTCATGTGCAGTCCTCATAAGCTAAGTGACGAATCTCTTCAATTTCATGCAACTGAATGAGACGCCTTTCTGCTGTCGTCTTTATGTAAAAGTTCCGCAACTTGACAGCCCATGCAGCTTTGTGTTCCAGTTCTACAGGTAGGTGACATGCTTTACCATAGAAAATATTGAAAGGTGTAGTACCAAGAGGGGTCTTGAATGCAATTTGGTATGCCCATAGAGCATCATCATGCTTCAAAGACCAGCCTTTCCTAGACTCATTTACCGTTTTTTGCAAGATAGCTTTGATTTCTCTATTAGAAACCTCTACCTGTCCGCTTGTCTGAGGGTGATATGGTGATACAACCTTATGCTTCACCCCATGCTTCCTAAGCAATCCATCAAAGACCCTATTGATGAAATGAGTACCTCTATCACTGATAACTACTCTAGGGACACTAAACTTGGGAAAATTACAGATTTGAACATCTTTACTACCACTTTCATGTCATTAGTGGGGCTAGCAATTGCTTAGACCCACTTAGACACATATTCAACATCAACAAAAATGTAAAAGTTATTATGAGAAACAGGGAAAGGACCCATAAAGTCAATTCCCCACACATCAAAAACCTCTACATCAAGAATGAAGTTTTGTGGCATCTCATTTCGCTTTGAAATGTTCCCTTGTCTCTGACATAAATCATAGCGAGAGATATAGGCATGACCATCTCTGAACATGGTGGGCAACCAGAAACCTGCTTAGAGTACCTTAGAAACCGTCTTGAATGTAGCGAAGTGACCAGCATAATTGATGACTCTGAATTTTCACGATTTTTACTTATCAATTAGCATCGATTCTGAGGTCTAAAAGCGTGCATACATCACATTTATGGTTGATTTCGCTAACTTTAGTATTTTTAGGATTTTTGCATTAGAATCTGCATATGCACGCATTTTGGAGGTTTTTCAGGACTTTCAGGTGTTTTTGGGAAGGATTTGAGAAAGTGTAGAAAAATAGCACTTGGCATTGGAATGGACTCAGCACTCAACTGTGGAATGGACTGAACTTACCTCCAAGCAGTTGCAGGATCTATCCTAACTCAAGGCAGGATTGATCCCAGGCAATCCTGCAGCGAAACAAGATCGATCCCACTCAGCACCCTCATGATCGATCTCAACTCAATGCAGATCGATCCCAACTCACTCCAGATCGATCCTGCAGCGAGCCTAGATCGAGCTTAGGCAGTTCTGAAACGAACCTAGATCAGTCTCAGGCAGCTCTGCAATGAAACAACTTGATCTCGCAGCCATGTTTTCAACGTTTCTTGTGAAGTCTCAAACGAAGCCAATGAAGTGCACAAAGACAAAACAAGACTAAGAAGGCAATTTATGAGATCGATCCCACTTGGATTGAGATCAATCTCAGGTACTCAACGCCGGGATCGATCCCAGCTTTAGACAAAGAATGGACGCGATGAAGCTGGATCGATCCCAAGCAAGCACCCTTTAGTCCAGATCGATCATGCACTCAACCACCCGAAGGCAAACACGCTCCGACCCGACCAACTCGAATCCGGATACCACCTGAAGCAAGGCCCAAGATCCAAGACAATGATTAGCATTTTGTCTTTGGTGCGAATTAAGACTTTTCTCTGAACACTATAAAAGCCCTAATTCGCCTCCATTTGCACAAGCTTAGTTTTGCTTTCCTTTTTAGGTTTTAGTCTTAGGTTTTATTTTCTTTTGTTGCTCTTCATGTTCTTGGTGTAAAAACCAAATTTCTTTTAAGTTTTAAGTTAATCTACTGTTTTTCCTCATTCCCTTGCTTAGCTTTAGGTTGTTCTTTAGTTTTTGCATCTTGATTTTCGTTTTAAGTTTTAAGCTTCTGATTTAAGTTTGCATTTTCGTTTTCGTTCTTCATTTTCTGGGTTTGTGTTCTTACTGTTTTTCATAGATCTTCATGTTTAGGTTTGTGACTACTGCAAGTCCTACTTCTGCTATCTATGGACAAGTTATTCCTATCTCTACTCTGAGTTCTATGATAGCATGTTGAATTGTGAATCTATGTTTAATTTTTCTGACAATGGGTTTGTTTCTCTACTCTAGCTAATGCTGCAGAACCAAAAAATTTAACCTCCTGGAAATCTCAGAATTCCCAGCACCAGAACATAATGTACCTGGGGAAGTGCCAGGTGTGTGGTGCCTTTGGGCACAATGCTCGTTATTGTCCAGAGTTTAAGATGGTTTGAAGGTCTTATTCATAACAAACTTGGAACTCTCCCGTCCAGCCTTGGCAATCACCAAGCAGCAACTCGTCTTGGCAACTGCGAGCCAATACCTCCGTGCTCTTGGACTCATCCCCTAGGCTCCTTGACTATGGCGTGTCTCATCACATGACATCTGATCTTGGGAATCTATCTTTCCATCATCCCTATCATGGCTCTAATGACGTAATGTTAGGAGATGGATCGAGTTTACATATTACACACTCTGGTTCTTTCTCAACTTCCTCTTACACTCGTCTTTTTTTATTAATAATGTTCTATGTGTTCCGTCTTTAACTAAAAATTTAATCTCAATTTTCCATTTATGTTCCACTAATGGTGTTTCTGTTACTTTTACTCCAACCTTTCTTCCAGAAAAGAGACTTTCAAACGAGGGCTCTTCGTTTCGAAGGCAAGCCTAAAAACCGGCACCTATGAGTGGCCTTTATCGCGTGGTTCTCGACCAACTTCTCTTGCATATGCTTTTTATATTAAGACTAGTTTAGTTTATAGTCATTCTAGACTAGAACATCTTGCGATTCAAATTTTAAAAACTATTGTTTCCAAGTTTCATTTACAGTTTCACAACCTCTATCTATACATAAACCATGTGTTGATTGCTCCATTAATAAGATGCATAAAATACATTTTTCTACTTCTACTATTCATTCTAGACATCCACTCACTACAAGAAAAACTTGCATTAATAGCATAAGATTAGCGATATTATACGTCTTTGTACCGTTTTCATAAACGCTATGTATGCAGACGCTACCGTAGAATCTTTTTTATATCGTTAAATTCAATGATATCATACATCGAAGCTATATAATAGCACTTTACATTTGGTGCTATCATATGTGATATTATACAATAGCGTCAACGTATTCAGAGCTATAATATGACTCCTTTTATGATAGTGTTCCTGTGAATTGCTATAATATGTCTCCGTTTATTTGCTATAATATGACTTCGTTTATGATAGCATCACTTATATTTGCTATAATATGTCTCCGTTTACAATACCGTTTATTTATTTTGCTATAATATGTCTCTATTTACGATAGCGTTATTTTATTTTGCTATTATATACCATAATGTTTTATATATTTTCATGATATGATAGCATTAAAGTTTTTTGCTATTAGTAGTTATATGAATTTAGTGCATTTGATGGCACATTTTTATGTTGTTGATAATTTTTTTGAAAACCTGATTTTAGTACAATAATGCAATTACAAAAAAAAAATGATTCAAATATATCATAAATCTAAAAACACAATATTATACAAGATTGTTCCATTATTAAACACAAACATAATATCCAGACCACTTTTCAAGTCTTACACTAGAAAAACCAGACATAGATTTCAAACTTACCAAGTTTATAACAATATTACTTTGTCTTCAGGCCAAGAAATGCATAATGGAAGTGTATCCTCTAGCAGCTCTATTTCATCAGATGGCCTCCAAATTGAACACTGTTGATTTTAACGACATCAACCCAAACTCTAACTCCTTTAGGACCTAGTGGAACAAGATGAACTTTGTAATTTGGGTCATTTGTAACCCAACTCCTTCAGCCACAACGCGTTTCTTTCATGTAATGTCCATCAGCTTGCACTTATGATTTTCCTTTGGACCCTCAGTCTAAGTTATGCACTTCTGATTTTCCTTTGTACTCCCCTTTTGAATGGTGCGTTTTAATGTTCATAAATTAATCAAAATCTAATCATGATCATCCAAATTCAAAAGGAAGGTGTCTTATTATACTAAACCAGTAATCACAACAATGCAATGTCACAATATACTCCTGATCATTCAAACACAAAAGGAAGATGTCTTATTATACTAAACCAGTAATCACAATAATGCAGTGCCAGAATCTAATCATGATCATGCAAACTCAAAAGGAAGGTGTTTTATTATACTAAACCACTAATAACAACAATGTAGTGTCAGAGTCTAATCATGATCATCCAAACTCAAAAGAAAGGTGTCTTATTATACTAAACCAGTAATCACACATATAACATCAAATTCATGCCATATACAAAAAATAAGAGATATGAATATGTTATACCTGAGATCTTCTAAGAGGGGATGGATGATGAACTGGTACTTGTTTCTTTACAGGAGATTTAGAAATAGCAAATTTAGAACCCGATTCTTGAGCTTTTTTTTCTTGGTGAAGATGTCTTGGTTGGAGTTTTTGATCATGAAGCATCTACCTTTGTACTAGCATGGGATTTTCACATGTCATATCCGTGGGGCCTCGAAGATAACTCTATTATTGGCCAAGCAAAATAAGCCAAGGAAGCATCCGATAGGTTTGTCATTTATACTGTAGGTCTCCATAGAAATATTTATGGTTTTATGACCCTATCCACAAATACTTTTACTGCATTTGTTCCAAGTGGTAATCCATTAACCAACACCTTTGTATCTTTGCACTGCTAACGACCTTTAGCCACAACCTCATCACCTGATGAATTCCCTTCCAATAGGTTGCATTTCTTCAATGAAGTTGTGTTAGGGCTCTGTCAAAAATGTAAACAATTACTTACCCCTTTCTATTTCACCAACAGTCTCAAACATAGTTAAACATGTATACGAAAATTACCTTTGGTATATTTACTTCTGGTTGGATCCCTATATCTGAAATAACACACTTTGTATTAGGCCATGTAATAATTTCTCGAACAGCTTGTTCAATAGTGAAAAAATTGGGTAGAGATCTCCAAAGAAATGCTTCTTTCTTGGAAGCAAATTCAACCAAAACATTAACAACATTAGGGCCTAACGTAATATCACTGACTAAGAATTCTAGATCAGAAGACATAAAACATCTTCAGCAACTATCATTTCATTATCACACCAATCAACCAAGACACACTTAGGCTACAGTTTCCTTGTAACACTCTACAAAATATTGAATTGACAATTCATGAGTCAATTTTATAGAAAACTAATCAAGACATACTTAATTATGTACTTACTTTTACAGCAGATGTCTCCCCTACTTCACTTTCTGGTCTCTGTTACAAACAAATGAAAATCAATAAAATTTAAAAATAACTGCAAGCTAATTAAAATATAAACTAACTTGTATCTTCATTTTGGCAATCTCTTCTTGCAACTCATTCTCTTTGTTGAATCAAGGTAATTTGCTTCTCTTGCATGTCATCCATATACTTATGCCTTATTTGTATGCCGGAAAACTTACTCATATTTATCCCTCTACCCCTTGCTCTGAAACTACCACGATTATCAACTCCTAAGAGTTGAAAGATTTGATCTTCTTGTGAATTTTTTGAACTTGCTGACTACCAATATCAATTATCTCAGCCGATTTCTTCTACAAATTTTAAATAATTCATCCATTGTAAAATGAAATTATGTTATATTTTCAATAAAATAATACTACTTACAAACTTTTCAGCAGCATTTGTATTAACTGGTGTTCCATCTTTCTTGGTGCGCGACTTCACCCATACTCTCAGCCTTGTTACAGAGGATGGTTCAGCACTTTCTCTCTTCTGATTAAAATATAAAACATGTATGTTAGTGCTAGTAGTTTTGATAGTCTAAAACATGCAATTTATTAACTTATTTACCATGTCTTCAGCTAATCTAATCATTCCTTTGCGACTACAAGTGTGGAGAATCTGATTTCTCCTATTTTCCTTATATTTTTTACTTACAACCTACAATATAAATATCCAATATCATTATCCATTAAATTCATTTAATTAAAAATTTACTATTATCTCAAATTCATTGCTGGTTTTTAGTTTTACAAATTTACGCCATTCAACAATAGTCATCTTCTTTGGCTTTAGTTGCATTCTTTGTTGGTTGTTATAAAACAATTCTTATTTCTTTAACCACACGTGATTTAGATGCCCTCCATAGACATCTCATTTGCTTACGAACAACAGTCTTTTAATATCCTCATCAAGACCAAACCTTGCCTACATTCAATTTCAAAAACTTCCATAAGACAGTTTTTATAACCACAAATCAACTGATATGTAAATCAGACAAATATAAAAACATTTCCTGAACATATTTCCATAAGACAGTTTTAATTTCTAGACTTATCTTTCTCCAATATTCAATAACAATTGGTACGTGTTCACGTACCAATGGATCTAAATATGGTGATAACTTCACTGAACTGGGACCACCAAAGTTGTCCCATCTCGTTAAATTCAACTCTTTTTCACATTTGGATCCTTAGCCATGTGTCTCATCATTGTTGGTCCTCACTGTCTTTTTGGTGTTGGTAGATCAATACGCTCATCTTGTTTATTCTCCTTATTCTACCTTAGCTCTTCCTCATCTAATAGTTCATCCTCATAACTCTGCTTATCTCCTTCCTCATCATTCTGATCTAGCTCTTCTTCTTCAAATAGTTCATCTTTATTCAACTACTTATCTCTTTCCTCATCATTCTGATCTAGCTCTTCTTCTTCAAATAGTTCATCTTCATTCAACTACTTATCTCTTTCCTCATCATTCTGATCTAGCTCTTCTTCTTCTAATAGTTCATCTTCCTTCAGTCGTTTCTCTCCTTCATCATAATTCTAATCTAGATCAACTTTTTCTAATAGTTCATCTTCATTCAATTGCTTCTCTCCTTTATTATTTTGTCCTAAAAATACTTCTTCTTATAATATTTCATATTCATTTATATGTTGTTCACCTTTCTCTCCATGGTCCTCGTCATTCTGCTCTAACTCTTTCTCATGTACAAATTCTGCTAGTGCATTTGTTTGTACAAATTCAATAGCCTCATTTGATTCTTTTTTTTTTTTTTCATGCATTCTTCTTGGGACGACCCATATTAATTCACCTGAAATCATAAGTTAAAATTTTAATACTCAATAACAGCATAAAAATTTCAATTAACAACGTAACAAAAGTTTTATAAAATGATAAAAATACAAGTTTATAATAAAAAGAAAGTAAACCTCCAATCCAATCACAATAGTATTCAATCCAGTAACAATGGTGTTCATCTCAAACATAAATTCCTTCACAATCTAAGCGGACGCTCTGAGATTCTTCACTATCAGTACTCATGTTAATAGTAACTAGTAGTGGTCCAATATTTGCATGTATATCTTCGCCTTCTTCATTAGTATATCTTTTTAAAGGTCATTTCGTAAATTCGTTGTTTTAAAGTGTAAATCTTGCCTAATCTCTTAACCATTCTGGATTTTTTTTTGTGTGCATACTCAATAAGTATGTTGCATCACGGTTACATCTCGTATATGTGTCTTGCAGATATTGTTGATCCAAGCTGGTTAAGGAAACAATAGTTAGTGATCCATATAGGTGAAAGTTGACAATGAGATTAGTAATTGGTTAAACTTACTCCACATACGAATCCACCTCTTCCGTATTCAGAATCACCGCAAGATGAGCTATTTTTAACTCTGATTCACTAAGGGTAAATGTAGTTGCAGCTAATATTGGACGAACATCAAGGATAGAGTTTCTCTCATACTCAGTGTTTCTCTCTTATTTTTCTTCCACATATGTAGTATTTTTAAGAAAATCACTACAAAATTTACACATTCTTCAGCTAGATATAACTCAGCTATACAACCCTCTGGTCTTGCAGTGTTACGTACAAAATCTTTCAAGATTTTCATCTACCTTTCAAATGGGTATATCCACCTAAAGTGAACTATTCCACAAAGTCTTGCTTCTCTTCCTAAACGTACTGTCAAATGCACCATTATATCAATGAAACTTGGAGGAAAAATTTTTTTCAAACATGCAAAGAGTTTCCACTATTTCAGTCTTTAACATAGCAATTGGATCCCTGTCAATCACTCTTTGACATAATTGATTGAAAAACGCACATAAGCGTACAATGGCTAACCTAGGACCTTTAGGTAATAGACCTCTAAGTGCCACTAGAAGAAATTGTTGCATCAACACACGATAATCATGTGATTTTAGTCATGATATTTTATAGTCTCTAATGATACGCCTC
This sequence comes from Iberis pinnata, assembly GCA_900406425.1. NCBI lineage: Eukaryota > Viridiplantae > Streptophyta > Magnoliopsida > Brassicales > Brassicaceae > Iberis > Iberis pinnata. The sequence continues at coordinate 4,688 of OVBE01004561.1, read as the reverse complement.
TTGCAATATTGGAGCAATATCCATCTGGTCCTTTAAAATGAAATAGCCTATTACAAAAAAATTTGCTTCTCTGAGTTTGACAAAGAACAAGGAGTTGCTAGAAGGTAAGTTCTTTTTCCTTTGGTAGTAGGATACAAATCAGTCCTAATACCTAGTAATTCTAGATCTTTAGGTGCATTGAGTCCATCCTTTGACTTTCCACAATGTAATAATGTTGCAACAATACTAGCATCCACATTTTTCTCTACATGCATAACATCCAAATTATACCTAACTGATATTTCCTCCCAATAAGGCATTTTTAAAAAAATAATCTTTTCTTTCATCATGATAACTCATCTTCATCAACTGGTATATCGTCTTCCACATATTCACTTGAGGCATCTTCATTTTCAGAATCTGAGATACTGACTTTTGTTACTTTCCTCTTATTCCCATGTTTTTTTAGAGAGTCCCAAAGTCATTCTTGAAGTTTTTCAGATTCCATGATATATCATGACCTGATAATATCCTACCCTTTCTCTTATATTCAGTTTTTCCATCAAACCAAGAATTCTTTCTCTTATAACTATGTGTTGGTGGCAAACCTCTTATGTGAGACATGTTAACATGTTTCCTAGTGAACTTCAACCACATGATGTCTGTGTGTTTCCCACATATAGGACAACCCGTTTTACCCTTCACTTTGCATCCAACAAGATTTATATAGGCTGGAAAATGATTTTTTTTGGTCCATAGAAGCATAGCCTTTAGAGTAAATGTATTCTTACTAAATGCATCATATGTCGACTCTCCGGTTTTCCACAAGTGAACTACATCTTCTATTAGTGGTTCTAAGTATACATATATATTATTTCCAGGTTGTTGAGGACCTGGAATAAGCAATGACAGCATTATGTTTTCCTTTTTTATACACTTATCATGAGGCAGGTTATAGTTTACTGTTAGTACATGCCAACAATTATACATAGTATTATTCATGTTGAACGGATTAAAACCATCTGTGGAAAGTCCTAGACAGACGTTTCTTTCTTCAGCTGCGAAGGAAGGGTACTTCTCATTCAGCTGATCCCATGTCATAGAATCTACCGGGTGACAAAGCATTCCATCTGTGCTTTTGTTATTAAAGTACCATCTTAAATCCTTGGCCATTTCTTCACATCTGAACATTATTTTTAACCTTGGAATTAAGGGAAAATATCTGAGAACTTTTTGTGGGACACTCTTCTTGAATTTACCTGTGTATATTGATCTTCCATCTTGAAGCCTTGCATTTTGGACAATTGTCAAGCTTCTTGAAATTTTTCCTAAATAGACAACAATCGTTTATGCATGCATGAATTTTTTGATATCCCATATCAAAAGTTTATAGAGACTTCTTCACTTCATATTATGATATGTGCAAGACATTATCCTCTGGTAACATGTATGGTAACATGTCTAATAGATAATTGAAACGTCTAATAGATCATTAAAACTCTTATCAAACCATCCATCATGTGTCTTAAGTCTAAAAAATGAGACAACTGCAAATAGCTTGCTATGATTTACACAACTTGGATATAAGGGTTTCTCAGCATCAGCTAATTTTGCAAGAAAATCATCTTCTTTCTTATCAGCTTCCTCTGCCATTTCACCAAAGTGACAATCATTGGCTAACTCTTCATCTAACAATTCAGCTGCTTTATATAAATCCATAATCTCATCATTCCAATTAAGTTCACTGCTTACACATGAATTATATGCGAGATAACCTCACTACTTGAGTGACGAACTACATTGCGACAGTCAATGTATAAGGAAACTATGACATCAGTGTCACCTAATATTGCATCTAAACCTAATTACCAGAATCCATACATGCCAATATGGACCCATAACTTGTCCAACATAACTAAATTTTTTTTATAACCTTTAACAAGAAAAATGTTTTATTAGAACATTTATTAAAAAAAATTACAAGTTTGTTTACAATATATATTAACTTCTTCAGCGTATCCTATTAACAGAAGTTTGTATACTTATAATTTTTTTAGAATTTGTTTAATAAGCTAAAGAGTGACAATTTTTTTTAAAGCATCATACCATGGAAACATATATGTATACTTATCACTTATCAGTCACATGTTATTAACACAATATAAATTATTTACTTAGCAAGGTTTTACAAGGTTTTATACTGACTTATTAGTTTTAATAAGCTAAAGAGTTACATATTTTTTTAAAGCATCATACCACATAAACGTATATGTATACTTATCACTTATCAATCACGTATTAACACAATTTTAAATTATATACTTAGCAAAGTTTTACAAGGTTTTATACTCACTTATTAGTTTTAATAAGCTAAAGAGTTACATGTTTGTTAAAACCATCATACCACATATATTTTTAACCATAGATATTGAACAACACATGCAAAACAAGAACATAGAGATTTCAGACATATATCAAATGAACAAAAATCCTAAACTAACAAACGATGAAGAACAAGAAATTATATGAAAAACCACAAACTAACCTAAAGCTATTGTTTGAGGATATTGATGGAGTATCTTCACTTCACACAGCAAATTCACACAGAAACACTTGGAAAGAAAACGAAAAGATAGAAACATTAAACCCTAATAAACAAAATCAAAAATCGACGAAATTAACATCAACTAAAACCAAAAATAGATTTATGAAAATCCTAGAAATCTATGAAAGCAATTGATTGTACTTTTATTTTAAATCAGTTTAACTAAACCTAATCAATTTTCAAAATGCAAGATGAGTTACCAAACTTACCAGTTGACTGAGATAGAGAATTCGACGGCGTAAGCAGTGTCCGGAGATGGCGAATCTGATGGTCGAGAGTTACAAAGGTGGCAATGTGTGTGGTTGGGATTTCAGTGGAGACACGTAAGATGAAGAAGGAGGTGAAAATGAAAAAAAGTAAACTAAAAAATTGTCTAAGTGTTTGGGCGGACAAAAACGTTTTCCGCTTATTGAAAATACAATAATATCAATGTTTATGTGCTATTAAACATGTCGATGAAGAAATTTTAGAATTTTGCCAAGATTTTGTTAATTATAAGAGTTTATAGTAAATATTTATATAGAAGTGTTGAATGTTATATCGTTTTATGTTTCATAAAATTGTATTTTTAGTGTAATTTTAGTTTTTAATCCATGATTAAGAATTAGTATAGAAATTTGTTTGTATGAGTCTATAATTTTGTTTAGGGTTTAAAACAAAAATAGAGTTTAGGGTCTTGTGTTTAACCACAATATGGGATTATGTTCAAGTGTTTATATCAAATTTTGTGGTCTAGTTAGGGTCTACAATCAAATTAATATTTTCTTCTATAATTAAAATCTACTTTAGGGATTAGGGTATAAAATTAAGAATTTAGTATTGAGGGTCTAGAATTAAGTTCAAATTTAAGGTTAAATTCTAACAAAAATAGAGTTTATGGTCTTGTGTTTAATCAAAATATGGGATTATGGTCAAGTGTTCATATCAAATTTAGGGTCTAGTTAAGGTCTACAATCAAATTTAATGTTAATGTCTAAAATAAATTTATAGAAAAATATATATGTTTTGAGATTCTAAAATCTATAGAATGAAAAATGTTAAGTAATTAGGGTTTAGAGACTATAATTATTTTCCAATAGGATTTAGGGTCTACCCAATTTATGGTCTATAATTGTTAAGTAATTAGGATTTAGAGACTAAAATCTATAGAATGGAAAAATTGTTAAGTAATTAGAGTGTAGATTTACTTAACTTATAAAAACATAAACTGACATAGAACAACAAAATATATTTGTTCAGTTCTCTTATAATTTTGTATAAAATACACAAACCCAAAATATATAATTGTATAGAATTACTTTACTTTGTGTAATTAGCAATAATGCAGTCAAACCCAAAACCTATATATTTTGGTCAATTCGATCGTTTTTACTAACCAACTACAACAAACAACCATTAATAGTTTCCTTCAAGTCTCCATTCTTCTATTCTTTGAATCCATTATTAAACATGTTACAAGCTTCACCATCAATATCTGAAGCCATGAGCTTTACCTTTCAAGTCTTTATCCCTTGCATTTCTTCAGCAAACATTTTCCATTCAATCTAAATTTCCAATAATAGATAATAAGAAAAGAAGAACCTCATATAGCAGCTAGCAATTCATTAACAAACATACCTTAGTCACTTGAAAAGTCTAGGAACTCTCGCAAAATATCGAGAAATGTCAAAGAATCATATCCAGTCACAAGGCATGTTAGTCTTTGGATCTTTCAGCAGTTGTTCAATTACCCATGCTACGTTATGGTCTTCTTCTTCAGAAGACTACAACACAACATGAGAAATCAAACAGCTGGTGATATACGATCGAAAAATTGCACATGTTGCAAACTGGATATGATCTCTTTCATTCCTCAATCATAGACATGAAAAAGACCAGAAACAATATTTAGTAGAAACTAATTCACACAAATGAGAAGTCAATTCTTACAGCTCCTCAACTAACTTGAGGCACATCAAATGTTGGGTTGCGACAGTCAAGAAAAGAGCACTAGAATCTCCTGCACCTTGTCAAAGATTACATAACATGATTAAAGAAACAAGATCACTTAATGATATACTCGCATTTTCACTCGTTTTTATACCTTTTTCCGGATCCATTTAGG
>OVBE01004560.1:0-23678 GCA_900406425.1 Iberis pinnata | reverse complement strand
TTTTTAATTATATGGGAAGAAAAATGGAAATAGAGTATGTACACTTATAAGGTTTTTTCTTTTTTTCTATAGGATTCTATATCATTTTTGTATTTTACTAAATCTCATAAAAAATGTTCAAAAGATAAATAGCTTCAACAGGCTACCATATGGGATTTGATAGAAATATACAAATGTTGGATCTAATTTATGTGATTCATAGTTCGTATATGAGTCAACTCATCTCCATTTATACAAATCGTGATTATTCATAGTTTAAATTTACAAACCGTTGTTCAAATAATCTTCATTTATTCATGTATACCAGTCAATTGCATTCACATATACACCAGTCTCATTCACATAGACAATTTTCAAGCAAATATTTGTTTCACGTGAATGAATTTCATTCACAAATACAACTTCATCAATCATATAACATTATTCTCATATTTGCTTAACATGAATCAATTTGATAAACCAATAAAACTTCACCATCCTAACAAATAATATATAAACGCATATTTGTTTCGAGTAAATGAATTTTATTTACAAAATAATTTATCATTCACATGAATTGTTTAGATATACATATTTGCTTCACATGAATAAATTTATTTAGATATACACCTCGGCCACCGAATTTGGATGAATGTGTTCAAAATCCAATGTTATAGCAGACTTGTGTTCATCCTCTGCAAAACTAACGTTTAAGTGGGAAAAAAAGTAAATCATCAATATTTTGTTTCTTTTTTCCAATTTCCATATGTCTGTTTCTTTTTTTATGTATCATTCAATGCCATAGTTTTTAATACAAAATTTTTATATGGAAAAAGAAAGTGACGTAAATAAATATATGATTATTTTCGTAATCAACTAAATGAAAAGATAAAAATAATAAAAGATGATAAAACACGATTTTATATGTAGTATTAAAGATAATTAGAAGGTAATTTTGGTATAAATTTTGTAAATTTATCGAAAAATACCTAAATAACAAATTACTTTTCATAAGATACCTAAATACCAATATTGTTTCATGAAGTATTTTTTTGCCAAAATACTCTATTAAAAATTATTTTGTCTGTTCTAATTGTTTCATTAAAAACAAGGGCAAAATTCCATTTAAACCTTGAATTAAAAATTTTTGTCGAAAAGTCTAAACTCTTTAGTAAGCCATTTAAATTTCATATTTTATTATGAATCCATTTAAAGATCAAATTTTTCGTTGACTAAACCATTTTAAACTCGTCATTAGTCAATCGTTAACTCTAATTAACACTCTTAACATTTCTACTTTATTAACCAACAATAATTCTAATTTCTTCACTCAAAAAATCCAATCTTTAATCTGATTCAACGACCAATCATCAAGTTCATGGTTCTTCATACAAAACACACACGACAAAACTGATACAACTTCCCCACGAAATTCTTTCGCCGGTAAATCAAAATGGAGAATCTCTTTGTCTCGATCTTCTTCATCAAAATCCAATATTTCACTGTCAAAAATAGAGATTCTGATGAAAATGTTATGTCCAATCTCTGGTTTGTTAATGGTCGGCCCAATTATCGTCTCTTCCGGTTACTCTTATGAGCGAGTTTGTGTCGTCTCTTCTAAAACCTTAGGGTTTATTCCAAATTCGGAGCCGGATTTCTCCGCCTTCATACCGAATCTTGCTATGAAATCCATAATATTAAGCTGGTGTGATCGATGGTGTTTTTGTAACATCCCTGAACTTCCCAAAGTTCGATGGTTCGAGCCAAAACTTACCCTTAGGATTTGGCTAAGGGAATTTGGATTAGAAAGGGGGAATATGAATGGTAGACTTAGCCATTAAACATAGAATGTTCAAATGGCTAAGTAAGGGATCGAGGGGTAGCGCATTGGCTCGGGTCTAGCTCGAGAAAGTTGAGGGATTGAGCTAAGGTAGTTGGATTAGCTGGATTGTGGCTCAGCTCATTTCAGTTCAGTCCAATTCAGTCCAGCTCAAGCTAGTTTAGGCCAACTGGTCCAACTAAGTGAACTAGACACTAGCTGGGCAGTTTGGGCCGAGCTGGGCAGTTTGGGCCGAGCTGGGCAGTTGGGCAGTTTGGCGGTTTTGTATAAATCGCACCAGTTCTGAAAAATCGTGTCTATTCGAAAATGCACGAGTTGGCCTGACGGGTTTGGACGGTTATGGACAAAACTCTTTAAATAGAGCGCATTGGGGCTCATTTCTGCGTATACAGAGAACACACCAAAAACCTCTAGAATTCAACTAAGGCATTGGTGCATACTAAGGATCAAAGTTAGGCGTGATCGGAAAACATGATGGGTAGATCGTGAGTCTAGTCATTCCAAGTGGGAAAAATGGCGGGTTCGGTGCAGAATTCACCTCATAAGACTAAGGTGAATGCAAACAGACCGCGACTTCGGCCAAGGCTCCATCTCTTAAACATTCAGGAAATTCTGTTAATTTGAACGGTTAAGTCTGTGAGTGAAGAACCGTTCGGATGGTTATGCTACTTTCATACTTTCTGCCTGGTCACATTACATAAAACAACCGAAAGATAAGGGTTTCCGGATAATTTGTCGAGTTGACTGCAGGTGAGGCGGATGGAACGAGTGTCTGGGGAATGAGTGAATTCGCCATAATTTACCCAGTCCGGCCAAGACCCTTTGTTGGCTTGATGGATTGTCTGGATATCCGGAAATGTAACAATGACATAACAAATTATAAACTTAACACTGATTTAACTTAAACGATTAAGGAAATTTAAATTGTCTCACTAAGTAATTGTTAGATTACTTATTCCTCTTTCTATTTCAGGGACTAAAGGGGATTTCAGGAATGATGTGGCTTAGCACGAGACTGAAGGCCGGAAGGAAGAGTGGTGTACACCAGTGGGATAATATATGATCGATATGTTTACTTGTCATAGACTTTATAGCGAAAATGAACAAGTTGTATTGGATCATATTTAAGTTAATACAAATCACTTTTTTCTTCCATGTATCATTTAGTCTTCGAATTTACCTGAGGCTTAATCAAATAATAAAATCTCACATAATATTGACATAGAAACGACTAAGACCTAAAAACATATTGATTGGCTCGAATCACTTAGTGGTTTTGGGCGTGAAACGACTGTCTGCGGACTTAGTGTCCGAGATTGGGTGTTTCAAGTTGGTATTAGAGCTTGCTTGATCTTAGGACAAGTTAAGTGTCGGGTTATGGGGTACACCACTCGGCCGTCTGCAAGTCTTACGGATTTGTTTTGCTTTTTTTTTTCAGGATGGGAAAGTTAGATTTAATCGAACTTTTGTTTCCCGCAGAGTAAGAGTCATAAGACTGGGAAAAGCAAGAGGGATAAGCATGTGTATCCAAGTCAAGTTGTGGCAGGCTTGAAGAAAACTGGCCCGGTTGGTCCTATGACCGAGAATCAGACTGTGGGAACCTATATAGTGAGTACTCGTGAGATCGACCCGAAAGGTATCGTGGGTGGTCATGAGGATATGGCCGAGACTTCACTCGCGGCAAAGCAAAACTCAAAATACGCTGTTGAAGTGAATCGCCCAGTTTCTCCATCAACCCAAGTAATTTGAGAGGCTTTGCAAGCAATGGCCGCAAAGTTGGAGCAGTTGGGTCATTCAGTACCACAAAATGCGAAACTTGTTGGGTCCACGGGAGAAATTCCTACTGTGATCCCAATAGGTGCGGTTCTTAGTGGTGATTTGAATGGAGTGGTGGAGATAGCCGCTCCTAAGCCTTTGAAGAGGACGACTGAAAAGGTGGATTACTTGAGCGTGCTGGAACATGTCTCAAAGTTGGAAACTAAGCACTTCCAAAGAAGTGAAAATCCAAATTGAAGCGGATAAATGGAAGAGTGGACTGATAAGGAACTTCAGTTCTACTTGGTGTCCTTATGACTATCAAAAGGACATAGCGGTCCACTTCTTGGAAGGGGATGCACATAATTGGTGGTTGGCTGTGGAAAAATGCATGGGTGATAAAGAGATCACCTTTGCAGACTTTGATGCAAAATTCAACCGCAAATACTTCCCGACAGAAGTTTGGGATAGGATAGAAGGAGCTTTTCTGGACTTGGTTCCGGGCAGCAAGACTGTCCGGGAATATGAGGAAGATTTTAATCGCCTTAGGCGATATGTGGGAAGAGATATAGAAGATGAGCATACTCAATTACGTCGGTTCATTCACAAGCTTAGGGTGGAACTTCGCATTCACTGCTCAGTTCGCACTTTTAGCTTAGTGTTTGGATTGGTAGAAAGGGTTGCGATGATAGAATAGGATCTCAAGGAGGAGAAGAAGCTGGCTCAAGCTAAGAGTCAGGCTAAGCTGGCTGGGAATAATATGACCGGAAGTAAGAAAGGGAAGTCTGATGATGCTGGTCAAAGAACGAGTAAGCACACGGAGTGCGGGACATGCAGAAGAACGCACAGAGGAATATGCTGGAAGGCATCATGTGCGGAAGTCCGGATCACAAGATCTTTGAGTTTCCACGAAAAGATCAAGGGCCAAGAACGAATGAAATGACAGGGACTTGATACCATTGCGGGAAAGCTGGGCACATCAAGAGAGATTGTCCCAAGTTGTAAGTGGAAAGACAAGTTGGCCAGAAAATGGGATGTGGATGGATAGAGCTGCCGCAAGCAAAAGGCAAGCCAGAGCACCTCGCGTTTATGAGCTGTCTAAAGAGGCCGATGAGCCAGGAAATTTCAGTGCAATCACATGTAATCACTGAGCCAAACTTGTTAGATTTCTACATGCATGGCTAGCATGGTCTACGTGCATGAGATTCACAATCCACATTCATTAGTTGCATAGTTTGGATATCTTTAGGGCATGGTCTGGTGCATGTGTTGCATGTACTACATGCATGTGTTGCATGTACTACATGCATTTGTTGCATGTACTACATGCATTTGTTGCATGGTCTGTATGGATTCGCTACATAGTCTGAGTGCATGTGATGTACTGTCTGCATGCATTTGTTGCATAGTTTGTATGCATTTGTTGCATAATCTGAGTGCATGTGTTACACTGTCTGCAAGCATGTGTTGCATGGTTTGTATGCGTTGTTTTATAGTCTGAGTGAAAGTATGACACTGTCTACATGCATTAGATACATGGTCTGCATGAATTAGATGCATGGTCTGCATGCATGAATTTGCATGGAATATACAAGAGACTTACCATTCTGTGTGAATCTGTAGGTACCTTGGAGATTGGGGGTGTTTCAACACACACCCTATTCGATTGGGGGGGCACACAATGTTTCATGAGCCCGACGATGGTAGGAAAAGGTTTGTTCCAGAAGAAACAATGAGGGAAATTGGGTATAGTGAGGGCAGCCAGAGGATAAGTAATGTACACCCTATACACAGTTTGGGACATTCCAGTGAGAGTTGGGGATAGACATGCCAGCCGACTTGATCATTGTTCCGCTCGATAAGCATGAGGTGATCTTGGGGATGGATTGGATGCCAAGGCATAAGGCCACTCTGTAATGTCATAAAGGTAGAGTTCAATTTGAAAGGGAAGACAGATGGTTGGAATTCCAAGGAATCAAACCAACATCTGGGAACTTGGTTGTGTCAGCATTCCGAGCCGAACGGATGTTGGAAAAGGGTTGTGAAGCTTACTTAGCTCCAATTAGTGTGCTGGAAGTGGGGAAAAGAGTGGAACTTAAGGAAATTCTAGTTGCCAATGAAATTGAGGATGTGTTCCAAGCCTTAATAAGTTTACCTCCTGATAGGTCAGATCCATTCACGATAGATTTGGAACCAGGAACTGCACTACTCTCTAAGGTCCCTTACAAAATGGCTCCTGCAAAAATGGCAGAGATGAAGAAACAGTTGGATAAACTGTTGGAAAAGGGTTTCATCAGGCCAAGTAGCTCGCCTTGGGGATCGCCTGTACTGTTTTTGAAAAAGAAAGATGAGAGTTTCAGGATGTACATCGACTATCAAGGATTGAATCGGGTGACTGTTAAAAACAAGTATTCACTGCCTCATATAGATGAGTTTCTGGATCAACTCAAGGGTGCCACCTGCTTTTCCAAGATTGACTTGGCTTCGGGATATCATAAAATCCCGATAAATCTAAGTAATGTGCAGAAAACGGCATTATGTACAAGATGTGGGCATTACAAGTTTGTAGTTATGCCTTTCGGGCTAACAAATTCCCTAGCAGCGTTCATGAAGATGATGAACGAGATATTCAGAGAATACCTGGAATAATTTGTGATCATCTTTATAGATGATATACTAGTGTACTCGACGGATCAAGACAAGCATCAAGGTCACTTGAACAGAAGCTCTATGCCAAGTTAAGTAAGTGTAGCTTTTGGAAAAGGAGCATTGGATTCTACGACCATATTTTCTCAGATGAAGGAGTTTCCGTAGACCCTGAAAATATCATTGCAATCAAGACTTGGCCAAGACCAAATAATTCCTTGGAAATAAGAAGTTTCATTGGACTTTCCAGTTATTACCAAAAGTTCGTGAAGGAATTTGTGAATAAGGCACACCACTGACCCGCTTGACTGGAAAAGATGTCAAGTATGTGGGGTCAGATCAATGTGAGAAAAGTTTTTCAAAGCTTAAAGAGATGCTAACTAGTGCACCAATATTGGCGTTGCATGAGCCTGGCAAGCCATATGTGGTGCACACAGATGCATCAATATCAGGTATGGGTTGTGTGCTGATGTAAGGTGACAAGGTCATTGCCTATGCATCAAGACAGTTGTGCAAGCATGAAGGGAATTATCCTACTCATGACTTGGAGATGGTTGCTTTTGTGTTCGCGTTGAAAATATGGCGATCATACTTGTATGAAGCCAAAGTGAAAATTTTCACAGATCACAAAAGCTCAAGCTCAGCTCATTTCAGTTCAGTCCAGTTCAGTCCAGCTCAACCTAGTTCAGGCCAGTTGGTCCAACTAAGTGAACTAGACACTAGCTGGGCAGTTTGGGCCAAGATGGGAAGTTGGGCGGTTACGCATAACTCGCACCAGTTAGCAAAAATTATGCCTGTTTAAAAAGGCACGAGTTGGCCTGACGGTTTTGGAAGGTTATGGACAAAAAATTTTAAATAGAGCGCCTTGAGGATCATTTCCGCCCATACAGAGAACATACCAAAAATCTCTAAAGCATTGGTGAAGATTAAGGATCAAAGTTAGGCATGATCAGAAAATAGGACGGGTAGATCGGGAGTCTAGTCAGTTCAAGAGGAAAAGATGGTGGGTTCGGTGCAGAATTGACCGCATAAGACTAAGGTGAGTGCAAACAGACCGCGACTTCGGCCAAGGCTCCATCTCTTAGACATTCTTGAAATTCTATCACTTCGAACGGCTAAGTTTGTGAGTGAAGAACCGTTCGTATGGTCATGCGCTTTTCATACTTTCTGCATGGTCGAATTTCATTGAACAACCAAAAGATAAGGGTTTCTGGATAATATGTCGAGTTGACTTCAAGTGAGGCGGATAGGACGAGTGTCTGGGGAAGGAGTGAATCCGCCAGAACTTACCCCATCCGGCCAAGACCCTTGGTTGGCTTGATGGATTGTCTGGATATCCATAAATGTGAAAATGACTTAACGAATTATAAACTTAACACTAATTTAGCTTAAACGATTAAGGCAATCTAAATTGCTTCACTAAGTAATTGTTAGATTACTTATGCCTCTTTATGTTTTAGGGACTAAAGGAGATTTCGGGAAGGATGTGGCTAAGTACGAGACTGAAGGGCGGAAGGAAGAGTGGTGTACACAGTGGGATAGTATATGATCGATATGTTTACTTGGCATAGACTTTATAGCGAAAATGAACAAGTTGTATTGAATCCTGTTTATGTTGATAAAAATCACTTTTTCTTCCATTTTATCATTTAGTTTTCGAATTTACCTAAGGCTTAATCAAATAATCAAACTTCACATGAATATTGACATAAAAACGGCTAAGATGTAAAAACAGACTGATTGACTCGAATCACTTAGTGGTTTTGGGTGTGAAACGGCTGTTTGCGAACTTAGTGTCCGGGATAGGGTGTTTCAGTTTTCCTTCGTCGTCGCCACTCGATTACGCCGCCGCGGAGAAGCTTGTTTTAGCATTAATGGAGAAAACAAATAGATCGAGCCGGAAAGTTTATGTTTCAGAGAAGTAGTTAATCCAAGCGATCAAAGATAAACCTTCGCTGAGACTTGACCATGCTGCGGTGGAGCTTGACCGGAGACCTAATTACTTCAATTCAAGCTCTGACGAGTCAATAGCCTCCTTAAATCATACATTACAGTTAGCGACTTGGTCTAGTTGCTTCTCTTCACCTTCATCTGCATAAATCGATTCGTTAGAACCAAACCCTAGCCCATAAGAAGAATCTTAACCCATAAAGCTCAAAAGCAATCGAATCTCGGAGGTTGAAGAAGCTTTGATATTAATACGACACGTCACAAGAATCGACCAAGCTTTTAGAATTAGTCTTGTACAACAAGTATAATCTCTGCACTTTGTTGCGTCATTAGATTCAGGTTTGATAAGATTTTTTATTAGTTTATGTTATCAAAACACATCGTTTTATTTAAAGAGAAAATTAACAGTGTTGGTTAACAAAGTTAATTAGAGTTAATTGTTGACTAATAACGAGTTTAAAATGGTCTAGTCAACGAAAAATTTGATCTTTAAATGGATTCATTAAAAGGTGTGGGATTTAAATAGCGTTCTAAGAAGTTTAGGTATTTTTCGGCCAAAGTTTATAAATTCAATGGTATTTTCCCCTTAAAACGAACTAAGGTTGATTCAGAGTTAGCAAGTTAATAATTGTTAATAAAAGATATATGGATGTTGTAGTGTATACATGCGTGTTGTATCATTTTAAGTGATTTAAAAAAAAGATTGTCATACTTGTGATGTGACTAATACCGAGACGTCTTAGTTATAGACGATCATCAATATGGATAAACATATATTTAGCCTATTACAGATAACCACTCAAACATTGATCAATGAGGTTCATATATTGTCAATGCGTATCCATGACGACATACCAAGACTATCAAAGTGGATTAGTTTAAATGGCTGACCCAAGCTAATTCAAACTAGATTTGATTTCAATTTCATTTTGATGATAGTACTATTTAAACAATATACAGAAAACATTGAATACAAACTTAAAATGAGCATAAAATGTTACTTACAAGTAAGGGAGTTCGACTCCATTCAACTGTGACTGCAAAATTCTATACTATGAGAATTGGTTATGGATCAGATCTTGTCGATCTAATTATAACAAAATAACAAATAGTACTGTAGCGTATTTGAAGATGTTAAGGAAAGATATTGTTTGTTTCTAAATTAGTTACACATAGTAGTACTTATCTTCAAAATATTTGTTAATCTATAATACTCTTAAAACCTGTTATCAAAAATAAAATAAAAAATAACATAATACGCATTGTGAATATAGCGCATCTGGCCATCTATGACCTATTGAAAGTAGAAAAAAAATAAAATAAAATAACAAACCTAATTAACGGACATTTACTAGAGCAGCGAACGAAGAAAACTATTGTTGAAGTAACATGCCAATGCCATGTCTTTGTCTTTATACAGAGAGGACAGGAAAGGGTACTTGGTTGATCAAGAGAAGATCTTATAACTTGAGGCCATTATTACATTGTTGATTATTATTAGGCAACGACGAACACATAAGAACACTGACTTGATTCAAACAGTTATAGAGTCTGGATTATCTTTGCTTTTTCGTTAAACATCCATAGTTACACGAGTGCTACTCTCAGCTGATCAAATTGATTAATTTTTATTCTTTAACATATAAAAAAACCAACAAAGAAATTGTAAAACCTTTGGTAATTAACACGGTTAATCTTCGTGCTTTCCACTAACCTCCCTTTTCATTCTCCAAATCTTTTCTCACCAAATATAATTTAATTTCAAATTTTGTAATCAGAGAGAAAATCGGAGAGAGACACGACGATGCCTTCTCCTCCGGATGAAGAAACCCGACCCAGAACCGATTCGGGTACGGGTCAAACTTCAGAACGCGATACTAATCAACCACCACCACAACCGCAACCGCAATCGTACCCTCCGGTTATGGGATTTCCTCCAAATTATCCAAACGCACCTTACAATCACCAACAATACGCCTACGCGCAAGCCCCACCCGCTACGTATTACGGATCTTCTTACCCGGCCCAACAAAATCCGGTTTACCAGAGACCCCGTCCGTCAGCTTTTTTCAGAGGAATTGTAACCGGTTTAATCGTTTTAGTCGTCCTCCTCTGTATCTCCACCATCATAACCTGGCTCGTCTTTCGTCCACAGCTCCCGAATTTCTCCGTAACCAACTTCTCAGTATCAAATTTCAACGTAACCGGACCGGTTTTCTCCGCCCAGTGGACGACTAATCTCACCGTGGAGAATCCAAACACGAAACTGAAAGGCTACTTCCAGCGAATACAAGGATTCATCTATAACCACAATGCGAAAGGAGAAGACGGATTCTTAACGTCGACGTTTTTTCAACCGGTTTACGTGGAGACGAAGAAATCGGTATTGATCGGAGAAACGTTAACGGCGGGAGAGAAAGAACAGCCGAAAGTTCCAAGCTGGGTGGGAGAGGCAATGAAGAAAGAAAGGGAGACAGGAACGGTGTCGTTTGATCTGAGAATGGAAGTTTGGGTGACATTTAAGTCAGGTGGTTGGTCGGCGAGAGAGAGTGGGCTTAAGGTGTTTTGTGATAAGTTGAAAGTTGCCTTTCAAGGAGGCTCTGGAAACGGTGCCGTTGTGCTTCCGAAGCCTCTTCCTTGTTTGGTTTATGTTTGATTCTTTTTCCTATCAGTTTTCCCTCCTTCATTTCTCTTGTAATGATTTCNGTGATAAGTTGAAAGTTGCCTTTCAAGGAGGCTCTGGAAACGGTGCCGTTGTGCTTCCTAAGCCTCTTCCTTGTTTGGTTTATGTTTGATTCTTTTTCCTATCAGTTTTCCCTCCTTCATTTCTCTTGTAATGATTTGATTGTTTAGTATACAAATTCATTCGGAAACTCATAAAGGTGCACAAAAAATCAAGCTCATAATCTAATTTTTAAGGGAAAAATAGTTTGATTCAATCGCATATTTAGCTCGAGAATTTTTAAAATTGTTATTAAACGAACACTTGATCATAGATATGATTTTGTAGGAAACAAAAGATAGCAAAGCTATGTAAATTTGCATGAATAGTAAACATGGTATTGGACTGTTAAAGCCTTTGTTATCTAAGCTTGAATGTAAACCAGTCATTTTTATTCTTGACATTCTTGTCCTTTCACTTTTAAGTTTAATTATTTTTTTTTATGGGTGAATTAGTGAAAAATAAGTTGTAGCCTCAATCTTAGCAATATAACCAAACTAGGTATAATTAGGGATCAAGAAACAATATATCTCATATATCTCGATTCTGTCTTCTCTCTTCTTTTGAAATTTTTTTGGAAAATTTCTCCCCCTCTTCTATTTTAAAATTAAAACATATAAATTCCAAAAAATTACCTAAAAAACACATATTTTTTCTACATCAAACAAGATTAAAAGAATTTATATTTTTTAAATCGTGAATAGTGAATTTGGTTAATGACATACAAACCCATGAATAGTCGGACTACTGAAAATAATAGTCAAACTACCTATGTATACAAACCCAAGACCCCAAAATATAAATAAAAAACCCCAAAATATAAACTCAAAACCAAAATGTAAGCTCTAATCCCAAAATAAAAATCAAAAACTCAAAAATATAAACCAAAACCCGAAAATTAAACCCTAAACCCAAAATATAAACTCTAAACCCAAAATATAAACCATAAACCCAAAATATAAACACTAAACCCAAAATATAATCCTTAAACCAAAAATATAAATCCTAAACCTAAAATATATACCATAAACCCAAAATATAAACGCCTAAACCCAAAATACAAATCCTAAACCCAAAATTTATACCATAAATCCAAAATATAAGCCCTAAATCAAAAAATAAATTATAGTTGTCCGTATATATGAAATAGCTAGTATATTACAGAAAGAAGAATGGAAAAATAAATGTGCGTGAGAGAGAAAGAGAGTGAGAGAGAGAGAGAGAGAGAGAGGAGATAGACATATTGCATATATGTTATAATGTGGGGGGGGGGGGGGGAGAGAGAGTATCAACCTATAGATAGTGGTCATTCTCTTAATATTAGGGTGCATTTAAAATATTGAGTGCAATTATCCTTTTGTTATTGTGTTTAATTTATTTTAATTTCACATTTTTGGCACATTTAGATTTTCAAAATTATAACATAAAAATGAAATACACTTTTGGGTGGGCTAATATAACTCTCTTTACTATAAGATAACATATTCGTAGCAACGGAAAAATGTTGTACACTCCTTGCAAATAAGGTTTAGCAACATATTTGCGTCAAATATAATTTTGTTTCTAATCGGTCCTTACAAATCAGTAATCGTTGCAACTTATAAGCAATTATGGAACAAATAAGATTTCGATGCAAATTTCATGCATTATATCGATGCAAAATATAGTTAAATTGCAATACTTTTTTTCGTTGCAAATTGTTGGTCGATGCAAAATAGACGCCACTTTCAACAAATATAAAGTTGATGTAAAATCGATGCGCGAAATTGTTGCAAATAAGAATTAACAATGAACTACGTAGAAACGAAATTTTTCGAAACTATATGGTTACTACATTGTTGCTATGTTGCAACTAAATAAATATTGAAAAGTTGCAACGATCTTGCTTTGTCAAGTTAATTGAGAAATTGCAACAATTTTGCATCATCATATGATTGCAACATTACATTTTTTTTACAGATTTCAATAATTTTTATATATTTTTTTAAAAGCATAAATAAAATAATTATTAGATTTTATAGCTTTCATTTCATATAAAAATGGAATTATAAACATATATTTAATTTACAATAAAAGTTGATAAATAATATATATATATATATATATATATATTTAATAAACTAAAATAAAGTTCCCTCGGACGCGGCATGAGCCGACGCTTGGGAAAAAATGTTGTCACTCGACTCAGGATCTATTTCTGTCAAGCTGACAAGCGCGTACAACTTTCGCAAGAGTTGGATTTTCGCTTGCCAAGATATCCCAAAGTTGATCAAGACCCTCATAATTTTTTCGCAACTCTACAATCTTAGAATTAGCACTTTCTAATTGTTTCCATAGCTGGACCGGATCTTCAGCTAAACTCCAAGGGAGTTCAGAGAACGAAGCCGGAATATCTTGTATCGATCACAAACCGGTGATACGGTTCTTTTTCTTGGGAGCCATCTAAAAAAAAAGAAAGGAAAAAACTTAAAAATAAACAAACTCTTTAACATTTTTCCGTTTAATACACAAATTTTTTTCGTTGCCATATTAGTTTTCGTACTTTTATCCATTGCCATTTTAATTCATAAACAATTTAAAATAAAAAATTGTCTAAATTCCGTTAATGGTCTTAACAATTCTGTTAGTTTAATAAATATGTGGGTTAATAAATTTTCATTATCCCCATTTTTCCCTCGTCGCGTTTTACCCAAATTTTTAACTAAGTTATTTTCTTACAATATTATATTAGTGATTTTTACCAAATTCATTTAGGGTTTTCTAAGAACCCTAACTCGAGATATTCATGAAAATCACCTTCCTCTCCATGAAAATCAAACTCTGTTTGATTCATCTTTCTACAGAGTAACAAAATCAAAATCAAATTCCGACGAAGAATCTGAATCCGATTCTGGGTAACAAAATGAGAATACCTCAATTTCCTTAAATTTCTTGAGTTCTTCATCATCATATTCTCCGTGTATCACTTCCAATGGTGCTCTCAAGTTCCATCTCTTAATCTCTCATAATGTTCTGTTTTGTTATAGACTTGATGAGAAATCTGAACATATGCAATGATTAGCCCATTGTCTTTATCTTCCACTCCTTCCTCGCCATCTATCAATCCAAGAAAATAAATTGGAACCTACATAGAACGATCCACCCACCAAAAATTAGCAAGCATTAACCCCATTATAACAGCTTAATCATATTCATATTCGTTATCCCTTCGAATCTTCCTTCTAATATGTTTACAAACTCTATCACATATGGAACTACAAGTTGAGAACTGTAATCCCTAGTTCCAATCCAAGCACTCTCTATAGAAAAACCATTACCAAACTCATGAGACTACAAAGTGATTAACACCAAACTCAAATTTCGTTTCTTGCAATAGAAATATGCAATTGACGATGGACAAAAGAACGATTTATGTAGATTTCAAATCAAATCCAGCCCAAATCGATTTAGGTAAAAAGCACTAAGATAAAATTGTAAAGAAATAATTTAGGATAACTTTTTGGATAAAACGCGACGAGGGAAAAACAGTAATAATGAAAATTTATTAACCGACATGTTTAGTAAACTAACGGAGATGTTAAGACCATTAACAGAATTTAGAAAAAAAATATTTTTTTTTAAATTGTTTGTAAATTGAAATGGAAACAGATAAAAGTACGAGAATTAAAATGGCCGCGAGACAAGTTTGTGTATTAAACGTGCAAAAATTAAGGAGTTTGTGTATATTTTAGGTTTTTCAAAAAAGAAATAAAACTCAAAGTATTCCATTGATGACATAAGACCAAATAATAACAATATCCAATAGTATAAACATGATTTTCATCACAAGTTTTAACACAATTGTGAATCAAAATCAAAAACATAAACGATAAAGTTGACTCTAAATGTGGCTTCAAGATCATATAAGTAGTGTCCAATACTTAAATTATGATTTTATGTAAACATGACATGTGTTTAAATTTGCAATGAACTATATCATGGTTAATGCTTATTGATACTAATCTTACCTTAAAATTAACAACACTTCACACTAAATAAGTTAGTTCTTATGCTCATTATCCTAGATGTCAATGAAAAATTAGATTGACCTTCTCTACATCCATCGTAGAGTGGTTGTATTGTAGCCTCTTGCATATATTAAATCTTCTGGCATCTACTTTTGGTTCTTCATCAATATTTTCACTAAATGACATGTTTTCAGGAAATGCATTTTTAACCATCTCATGCATCCTATTATGATCATGATGATCATCATTACCATAATGATCATAATGACCCATATCATGCAAAATATTAGATCGATCGAGTATTTGTTGATTAATAGTACTACTGCCCACTATATAATTTCCAACAAATTCCTTTCCATGGTGAAATAAAAAAAAAATAATGTGGCATAAATCCTCTCATAAATAAATGATTCCATGCAAGTTCCACTATTATAAATTGATTATTTTTGCACTTTTGACATGGAAAAAAAATCTTACCACATTCAAAAGTCATCGGTGTATTAATCGCTTGATTTATGAATTGGGCAAGCCCGTCTTTGATTCCTTTCGTAATGATCCATTCGAGTTAACACACATATACATCTATCTCCGATGAGTGTATACATCGTGATTAGTGGACATTATGAGCTTTTTATGAAAATTTATAAGAGATGTTTTTTTTAACTGGTTTATTTTTCAATGTAGTTATGAGCTATTTGTAGATGTCTTGACAGCGGATTGCAACGAATGTGCAATAAAGTAGTCATGATTTAGCCATGTTCTTGCAAAAAATAACTTTGTTGCAAGATGGTTGTAAATTTAAAGAAAATGTGTTTACTGAACTCAAAATTCGTTGCAAACTTCATTGCAATTTTTTTGCAACGAAAATGTTTTGTTACAAAAGAAGTGATACATTTTTTTTTTTAAACCTGTTTACCAAACATATATTCTCGTTTGCATATTTGTTGGAACTCTATTGCGTTATGAATCGATGCTAGTTCGTTGCTTCTTTTGCAGCGAACTAGCAACAAGTTTAATTTACTTACAAAACCAATGCAAAATAGTTGCTAAATTACAGTAAAGTTGTAACCATTGTCATCGTTGTGTATTTGCAATCTCTTTCCAACGAAGTTTTCTCTCGTTGTTAATTCGTTGCTTTTTCGACGCATATTAGCATTACCACATGTCGTTGCTAGTAACATGTTTTCTTGTAGTGTTTATTCAATATATTATATAAAAGATTTAGATTAAGTCTAACTTTAATGGTGAGAATACCAAAGTGCATGACAAGATAGCTTATATATGAATCTTTGTCTTGGTTCACAAGAAATGTGAAATAAATGCACAATGAAAGTATAGTAAACATGGTGTTGAATTGTTGAAGTCTTTGTTATGTAAGTATGAATGTGAATCATTGGATCTTGAATTTTTAATCGTTCTAGTTTGAATTTCATAGTTGTACTAGCAAATTTATTTATCTTGAATGTTTGATTGTGTCCAAAATACTTTACTCATCTAGCAAATAAAGCTGGATAAAAAGAATATAGTCTAGGATTCCACAAAGGAGGTTGTCGGACAAAAGGAAAAGGATTAGTGAGTTTTGACGGTTGGTACGAAAAAGGTAAAACAAGGTGAAGATTGCGAGGTTTTCTTTTAGACATTTTCTTTTGGATCAACAAACAAGGTGAAGATCGTGAGGGTTGGTACGAAAAAGGTAAAAAAGATTTTGGTTGCAAGTAAGCTACACAATTCACCAAGTATAGAAAATGATTGTCACATATGCATTTAGAAGTCATTGAAATGACATGAGTTTAGTCGTGTGTGAATCAGTTAGCCGTGATCTAACAAGGAAACTAGATATTGGAATGGGCTTAATTTGTATGTAATTTGATAGGTTCCTCTTCAAAGTCAATGAGAATTTGTTCATAAAGCAAAATAGAAATATATAAATTCTTTTGAGTAGTTATGCCTGCCTCTTTTGTTGTTTTCATTAGTTTAAATAAGAAAAGTTACATCACTCAAAAGTGGGATCATGGATCCTTCAAACAAGCAAAAAACATTAACATAAATGATGACTAACTTATTTGTTTAATTAATAAAGAAATAAATAAGTAAACCAAGATATTTTAGATTTGGTTTCATTTGTTGGTTTGTCTATCGGTTAAGCATTATTTTGACTCACGTCATAATTGGGCCTCAGTGTTAACTATTGGATATGTTCCGCAAAAAAAATTAAGTGATTCGGTTTTGCTTAATTTTGGTATGTTCTCGATGGCAAGCGGTTGGAACCAATAACGGAATATATTGATTCTTGTTATTGTGGTTGAAGTTTATGTTTGAGTATATAAGTAGCATTGGTTCTCGTTTTCTATGTAATATATATCATTTTACATTTTGTTTCTAGTTGGAAAGTGAGAGAGGGAAAGGTTTGAGAGCTATGTAGCACAAACGTTTCATCAAAGGTCTGCTTCTCGCTTTGGAACTAGAACCGGAATCGAAAGCTTCTGAAAGTACTAGGAAGCATCATGGAAAGTGCGTTTCTAAAGTAGACAATTTGGAAACGTCGATTCTAAAATTGGAAGTGTTATAATTGTTGCGATTCCAGTTATGGAGTCACAATGAATAAATAAATAAAAATCTTTATATATTTTAAATATATTTTTTTCTATAGTTACAAAAATCAATTAGAAAACATAAGAAATATCATCTTTTAACTTCATAGTTTTCTATTTTTCTTTCTAATTATTTAGAAGACCAATCTGGTTATTATTTGCTTGATATATTTTGCATCACTTTATTATTTTATTTTTAAAAAATTATATTTTGGATAATCTCATTTATTTTTACACAAATAAAAGTATATTGGTGAATGCAATATCTATATATTTTTGATAGATAATTTTCTTTAAACATTTTAGTTTTATATTTTCAAAAAGTTACTTATATATATATATATATATATATACATATATATATGTATATATTCACACTTCGAACATATACCCTTTTTAATTATTTTAAAATGTCCGCTTCCGTGATTCCAAAAGTTTCCGCAATTCCAAATTATGCTTCCACAATTCCAAATTATGCTTTCTTGATTCTAAACGCTTCTTCGATTTCAAACACTTCACTTCCACGCTTTCGCTTCCGACTCCATGCTGCTTAGCTTGAGACATAATATGTGTAACACATTGTTAAGTTTGTCGAAGTAGTGGATGTTCCAGAAAAAAAAGATTCCAAGTAAGATGCTACCAATTCTTCTTTCTCGTTCTTCTTGTGTTTGAACCACCAAGTTCTTTGTTGCTCTATTTCTTTGTGTTTTTTTATTGATCTTGTTATTTTTTTGTTGCGCGTTGTGATTCGGATTCTTTGCGAGCATAATATGAAATTCATGATTTTTTTACAACAATATATATATATATATATATATATATATATATATAAAAAGAGATGTATGTGAGTTTAATAAATTGAGAGTGAATGTAATACTTTGATATTGCATTTGCTAAAGCTATGAAACATGTAAGAAGTCGATTTCCCATGGTGAGATTGATAAGCTCAAAACAGAAGAACATAAAAAGATAAAAATACATAAGAAATGGAGAAGAGAATCATAAGAAAAAGAAAAGGGGTGAGAGGAAGAAAAAATAGAATTTAATTTCTTGATAATTAGGTTGCATGGAATCGGAAACGAAAACATGAAAGCATAATCATTTAAGATCGCAAAAGCGAACTTTTTAAAATAATTATAGAATGAGTACGTGTTGAAAGCGTGAATATATATATATATATATATAATTAAATTTTAATGAAGATATAAATCTATTACATAAGTAAATTCTTATAAATACAAAAGTAAAATGTTAAAATTTTTTTTATCAGAAATCTATAGGTATTATATTCATATATGTTTTCTAACTTGTTTAAGAATATATAAATTATATTTCAAATAAAAAAAAGAAGTAATACAATTTTTTTTTATAACCATGTCGAGTTGGGGGCCGAAACCCTTAATATCTCCACATGGTGAGTGATACCATTGACTAGTCAATCACCAGAATTTTTTAATGGGCCTAAAACGTGGCACTATCTTCAACTGGACAAGGGAAATAATTTTCGCAATTCCGCATTCAAGAAAAATCGACCCCTGACCGTGACCACAACTACTTGATTAAGTAATGCAAAGTATTTCAAGCGAATAGTAATAAAAAAATTATTTTTGTTGTGATGTTCTAAATCGTTATAAAAATACAAAACTATAAGTTTAAAAGATGAAAATAATTTAATTTTTTATGCTTTAAAAATTAATTGTTGTAACTAAAGTAAAAATAAATTAAAAATTATATATCTTAAAATGTTGGGTTTCATTTCTCATAATTTTGCCACGTGTCCTTTCTTAAGTGTGACTAAATGACTCACGTGATCTTAATAATAGGTAACACTAAAAGTTGGGCTTGACAAAACACTCTTATAATTGTATACAAGATTTGAAGCTCATGTCACATATGATCTTCCTCTGGAATAGCGCAGCATTTTCTCGATACTGTTAATGGCAACCCTTCTCTTATAAACATTGCAACATTTCTTCGCAATGTTTCATTATAACGTTTCATCGTAATGTTTCGTCAACACCTTGCCTTCCATCCCTTCGCTCTTCAACACTTTTATAAATAATTTCTTTCAACCAGAATCTGACCATAACATCTCTGTTACAAATTAATATTTAGCAATGACTCGTCCTCCATATGTCGAATGTTTCAGATATGGGTAGGCTTATGAGAAGAGATATTTTGATCCCTGAGCGTTGTGCCACAAAACTTATAGTTCGACATGTCAACTTACTCATTGTTTAATTCTAAATTTAATTCTTTGGACAATCCATTTATGATCTATTCTTCTGTCTAGAATTTTGACATGTATACATTTTGTGTATCCTTAGGTTGTTATTATAATGTTTGGTTTTGGTTCTTACTAAATTTCAGTAAACAATTATTTGTTCTTGTAAGATTTCAAGGACTTAAAAATATATGTCTTATTGCTGTTGGAGCATTTCATAATCTGGCTCATGAAAAAGGTAGTAAATCATTGGCATGGGTGATGATGAATATGGTCAACTTAGAACAGGTGATACTCAGCCAAGCTCTCATCCTATTCCAGTTCAAGGCCTCGATGATCTCACTTTGGTTCGGTTTTTCTCCTTTTATTGATTCCTTTTATACACATTCAAATTCTGATGCTTCAACAATATCTGCCTCTTTAAATAGAATATGTAGGTTGATATTGTTGCATGTGAATGACATTCAAGGGCTTTAACCAATAAATGAAATGTATTAGAGCTCATTCACTCTCGAAGATTCATTCTCATTGTCATTGTACTAAAATATGTGTTTGGTCTTGTAATATCTAAGGTTTATGGTTGGGGAAGAGGATAACATGGATACTCGGGTTCGGTGACAATGACAAAAGAACAAAATTCCACATAAAAGTAATTTTCTAACTGGAGAAGGTATAGTTCATGTAATGAAACAATCAAATCTTATTAATCTTGAGATCTCCAAAAGAGGATAACAATTTGGTATAGTAAAACACATCATTCAAAACAGGTTTCTTTTGGCTGAACACCTTCAGTTGCTTTGACAAGAGATGGCATAATCTTCTCGGTTAGTACCAGTTTTAAAATTTTAAGCAAAGAACACATTCATTCTTCTGATGATTATGTGTTCACATTTTGTAACAAGTTTGGTAAAGGAGTTCATGGGCGACTTGGTTATGGAAAGAAAGTAACAATATGACAACCATTAGAGTTACCTATAAAGATTCATCCTCCTAAAGGAAGCTTTAATCACATAAATGAATAAAAAGGTAGATGGATAGCTAAATCGATTGCTTGTAGCGGTCGTCACACTCTTGCAATTGTTGAATGGAAGTCAGAAGTATTTGAATATGTATATCTCTATGGAAGTATGCAAAATTATTCATATGAAGAGAAAGGAAAAAAACATGCTTATTACCTTTTTTCCCAATAAATAATTTTGATTCAAGATTTTGGTTTGACAGATATTATATAATCTTGGTAGATTATTTGTTGAACAACATTGCAATAAATGTATGAATTTAGAGCTTTGCAAGGATTGTGTTTTTGAGATAACACTAACTCTGTCTTATTGCTCCATAGTCCGTTTAAGCATTCTTCAAATTCACAGCTTCAATAGTTTGTTGTGAACATCAATCAAATTGTCAGCTCATGAAGTTGCATCCCCTCTGAAGAACACTTAGCTATTTCACCACCATCTTGTACTATGCAGTCTTTAAGAAAACTCAAAACTGCTCATGTTATTGCATATGCATACAAAACTGTTGGCGGTTTTTTTTTTCGAATAATGTTTCTAAGGAATGAAAACAAAGAACTTACTTAGCCCGAGAATCATAGCACCATTTTCTCCAAGAGGAACATGATCTTGAATCTTTTCTGACGGAAGATTTTATGTGTTACTAAACCAAAATTTAAGCTTTTTACAGGTATTTCCTTCCCTATGTTATTATCTTAATGGAAGATTTCTTAACAGTAATCGTCACCTTAAACACAAAGTAATCTTCATATGAACTCCAATATATTTTCATTTCATGTAGTGACTAAAGACCATGTAAGAAGATTATCAATATTTAATATACATTTTTTTTCTTTTTTTGTTTAATAATGCTTTGTACTATTTTTACTATGCGTCGTACTGTTGAAACATGTATATATGTTCGTAAAAATTTGACTATGATTTTTGATATTAATTTAACATGTAGATGTTAAGAAAATCCAAAAATGTCAACTATAAAACTAAAGATAAGTCGTACACATCTGATATGCATCCAAATTCAAACAAAACTATTCGTAACTTAAAGAATGCTGAAGCGTTGCATAGGTTAGATGCCTTTACTCCAATTTTTTTTTTAAAACGAGTATACGCAAGTAATTGAAACATATCAAAGAAAATCATTTATTCGAAGGCAGTACAAATTAACATCATCTTCAAGTAGCGATTTAATTCTAAAAAGATTGAATTGTATAACACGAATGATGAAAAAAAATTCAAGTATCGATCAATATTCAACTATTACAGAAACATGTATTTTGGAAACTATCATTTAATAATTTGGTCCAAAAACATAAGTGTTGGTTTTATTTTAATTGTATCGTTAGAAATTAAAAAGAAAAAACTAAAAAATACATGTGACCAAAGAAAAAGAGGGTGTTTTAAAAAAGTATATAGTTCTTTGTGTAAGTTCTTGATAGTTAAAAAAATTCACTAATACAATTGTTGATGATTATGGTTTAGCAACCTACAATTTTATGTACATATACTTGGTTTTAGTTTCTCTTTTATTTATTTTGCCATCATTAAACCATATTGTTACAGAACATAAAAATATTACATTGCAATTGGAAGTGTAAAACATGAAAATGTGTTTTCATATGCAAGTGAATGTTGTAATATTCGCAAAAGACAAAGTTTTGTTTTCGTCATCATTTTATTTGTTTCTTTGTTTTGGTTTTTGCGATGAATGTCATCATGTTATTTGTTACTTTTTTATCTGTTCTATAAATCGTCTCTAATTATTTTTAGAAAAATCTCATCAATTTTTTATTTCAAAACGGGCTTTTATATATGAAGTCTAAATATATATGAATTAGAATTTACACCTACATCTAGAACTAAAAAAATACATGTGCAAGGTCAATTATTGTTACCTCTTCAAAGAATCTTCTGACATTTGTAAGAAGTATATAGTCTAGTCATAAGATTAATACTATGTAACGTGTGTAAAATAAGAACAATGTACACATGTATTAATATAATTAAAATCACTCACATAGATAAACAAAACTTTTATAACACTCTCGTACATTATCATTTTAGTGATGTTCTAGCATGAAAATTTGAGAGTTGTGATACAAAGAAAAAAGTAAAATTATTGTTTTCTATATGTTGCCAACAAAGTTGTAAGGGCGAATCTAGCCTTAGTTTTTCTGTGGGGACACATATAATAAATCAAGAAAAGAATGGACACATATTAGTAGTTTTAACAAATATAAAATTATTTTTGGTTAAAAATTAACAATAATTTTTTAAGAGAGTGGGTGCATGTGCATCTTTAGGTTTTCACGTACATTTTTCATTAGGTGTAACATTACCAAAGATTTGTCAACCATCGTCGAAACTGGAATACCTATCATCATATACAATACATTATAACAAATAAGAAAAAAATTCAAGTTTTTCCATCACATCAATAAGAGCAAAAATTGACAAATCGTTAAATTCAATACAAGAACCATATTACTGCAATACTCTTACACAAAATTATCACAACATGAATCACTTTTTCATGAAAAAAGAGAATCACGAAAGTTTCTACAACTATACAAATTATAATAATTTAAAAATTGTAACATTTAAAACGAAAAGAGTATGTGCTCTTAGAATAAAAATAATTGAAAAAATTAGGATTGATTTCACTAGATCCCCTCAACTTTGACTATCCAATTTTTTCCCTATGAACTTTGGAGCTACTTAATTTCCCACATGAACTTAGATTGCTCCTTACCCGACCCCTTCAACTATTCGTTCTCATCATTTTACCCCTAAAGCGATTTAGAATACTAATTTGCAATTTAAATTATAAAAATCGATAAAAAATCTTGTTTTGATTTAATCCAATGAATCATACGTTAAAATTTTTTTAATATTAAATCTTACGATAAAATATTGTTAATATTACTTTTAAACTAATACAACAAAAATATTTT
>OVBE01004559.1:0-23682 GCA_900406425.1 Iberis pinnata | reverse complement strand
AGTTAGCTAGAGTAGTAGAGGTTAATGCCTGCTAGGTAGTCGCCGTATATGACGACAGTTGAGTTTGTGATTGCTTTACGTGAGATTGGTTGCCAAGGAATTGGAATTGATTGTTTGTATAGCTACTGTCTAGGGGTCAGCTCATTGTTTGATGTATGTTAGGGACTTAGGTAGCCCAGGATGGATTCCCAAGTCAATTAGCCTTTATCCTCATGAACGACCTTACATTGATTGCATTTTTACCCTTTCTTTCTTTTACTCTTTTTTGCATCCAAAAGTGTTTTAAGCCTCTCTCTGTTTTATGTCTTTTTACTTTCATTGCACTTAGGACCTTTTAGCAACCAAACCCCCCTTTTAACATTAGCTTGACTTTAAAGCATCCAATACATCCACATTGCTTAGTACGCTCCCATTATGAATTGACAAAACCCATCATCATCTATACTACAACGATGGGTTGATTGATAGTCCGGGACCTCAAAATCCCTATTATTAGTTGCTAAAAATCACCTCGTCGTTGTCGCTTTGGGAAGAAACCACAATTCTGAGTGTAGTTAATGAATGTTTGAATAGGCTTCTGTGGTTGCGGTGGATATACTTGATCCTGAGGGTTGGCTACGTTGTTGCTACGGTATGAAAGACCAGGGTTGTTAGAGTAGTTGATAAAACCCTTGTTATAGCCACCCTTATTCTGCACATAGCTAATATCCTCTTGCTGGTTAACCTCCCCAGCCTGAATCTAAATCTGTTATTCATCAGTGATGAAGTGAACTTGGTGTTGTTGACCAAGTAAGAGTCTGTCCAACTTCTTATTTAGAGCCTTGATATCCTTCCTTGTCTTATCATCTGTTTTAGAGCCACCACGAGGTATGCGATTATAGTCCTCACTATATATTCCATCTGACTGAGCAAGGTTTTCCACAAGTTCCCAACCGTCATCAACACTCTTGTTCAGGAAATTACCGTTGTTGGCAGTGTCAAGGAACATGCGTATCTTCAGTAGAGCACCGCAATAAAGTGTGCTAAGTACGGATGCTTTGCTGAAACCATGATGAGGACACTGCAGAGTATAATTCTTAGAGAATTCCCATGCCTAAGAGAATGTTTCAGCATTTCGATACGCGAAACCAGAGATGTCATTCCTCAATCTTGCAGCACGAGATGTGGAGAAGAATTTGGCAAGAAAATCCTTCTTGCAAGCATCCCAGGTAGTGATTGAGTTCCTGGGAAGAGACTTCTCCCACTGATGAGCTTTCTCTCCCAAAGAGAATGGGAAGAGACACAGCTTAAATGCGTCCTCACTCACACCGTTGATCTTGGTGAGGCTGCAGAAACGATCAAACTCGTTCAGGTGGTTGAGTGGATCCTCCATTGGCAAACCATGGAATTTGTTCCCTTGTATCATTGCTATCAAGTTATGCTTGATCTCGAAATTGTTGTTATGTACAGTAGGAGGTGTGATTCCATGACGTTGTGTGTGAGTGTTCGGATTGTCACCAGCACCAATGGTGTGCTGGTTATCATGGTTAGCGTTGTTCTCCATTTTCAAATCCAACCTTCTTATGTGTTCCAAGCGTTCTTGTTCACGTCTTGTGCGAGAGTATTCCCTTTCAAGAGCACGAATGTCTTCAACGATTGGAATTAAGTCGGTTGGTCCTCTGCTTCTCGGGTTTATACGCAGCTATGAAAGTACCTGAAAACAAAGGAAACAAAGGAAAACAAGGTGAATATGGTAGTAGAAAAAAAAATTTGATCTCAATAGATCCAAAATCCAGAATGTAATAAACAAACACCTAATTGGCAACGGGGCCAAATTGATAACACATGTTTTAAGTGTGTCAATGTAAGTATAGTGGTGTATCAAGGGATTATCAATTCCTATCACACAAACATGTTATTGTAGTATAGATAGGTTGTCAATCCAAATGGGTGTGATGCTAACACTCTAGATGCAGTGGAACTACTAATTCAAGTTGAATAAAAAGATGGGGGTTTACTAACAGTTTCTAAACAAACAGAACATAGCAAACATGCATAAAGCAAAAACATAAATGAGAGCAAACATGTGTAAATGAAAGATAGACAACTAGCGAACGTAAACAGAAAAGAAAAATGGGTAAAAGTGCACTCAAATGTAAAAAGTTCCCGAGAATGAAGGTAATTGAACAGAGATCCTTCATGAACTCCCTAAACTCCTAACATACCTCAAGAAATGAGTTACCCCTAGATAGCAGATTCATATGCAACCAAGTCCAATTTCTTGATAAATTGAATCATCTTAAGCAATCACTAGACTAACTCTCATTAACGTTACACTACCTAGTAGGCATGAAGAATCAATCTACTAAAGCCAATAAGCACCTTAAACGTCTAATCTCTGAGGCTAGAATGTGAGAATCTCTTAAATTACCATGTTCATTCATTTCATTGAACACCTTCTGAGTGCTGAAATGCTTACAAAAACATATTTCAATTGATTAGAAAGAAATCAACATGAAGAGCAACAAAACAGAAGAGATCTATATGCAAACAAACTTAGGATCTTAAGAGGAACAAGAAGTCAACGCCAATCTACCCCATTCTTAGGAACCTAAGGTAACTACTCACTACGCATGTTTGGTGCGAAATCAGAAAAACAGGAAAGCATTACCACTAAACAAGACATTCAAATCAAAAGCCAACGATGATAAACAGCAAGAACACTAAGTTAAATAAGTGATGAAGATGATGAACAACAAGAACACTAACCCAGAAAAACAGAGTAACAATGAAACAGTAGCAAATCAAAAAAGTGATCAAGGTGAAAAACGAGATTAAAAGCATAAAAACGTAGATAAACATGAACCAGATAGTTCACAATCCTAATCAAAGCATGGAAAATGAAGAAATCGAAGGTAAACATAAACTTAATCAAAGATCTAGGTTTTACATGAAGAACAAAAACAGAGTAAAAAGTAAAACTAAAACAAGACCAAAAATGACTAAAAAAATTAAAGCTTGTTCGAAATGGAGGCGTTTTAGGACTTTTATAGTGTTTGAGAAAAGCCCTAAAAATGCATAAAAGACAAAACGTAATGATTAAACTAGGTCTTGGGTCTGGTTCATCATGGAACCAAGTTGGTCGGGTCGGAGCTGCTTGGGCTCGAATTGGACGTCAAGGCATGTAATGGGATGATCGAGCCGGGACAAGGGCATGATCGAGGTGCCGAGAGTGTGCGTGTGATCGAGCCGGCTTCGTCTTGGCTCGATGGTGGGCTCGATGGTTTGGTCGAATTTGACTTGAGCTACACTTGAGTTGGTTCCATTCCGCACATTTTTCTTTCCTTCTCCAAATTGCAATAACGTTCTTGACAGCCCCTGGAAGTCCTGAAAAAATCTCCAAAATGCATATGTATGCACGTGCGAATGCAAAACTTCTAAAAATTGCAAACTTGCTAATTAAGTCTATGGATGCAACATATGTACAACTAAAAGACCCTAAAATGATGCTAAATGACTTCTTAAAATCACTAAAATGCAGAGACATCACCTTCATTCAACATTATAAAGGTTCATGAACACATTATCAAAGTCATAATCCTTAATTCTGAAAATTCCAAGTTTTGACCAATATTTAGAAAATTGCAACAATCACATGACTAAAAAAGAGAATATACCTGAATAGCAAGTTCTCTGGTGGGATGAATAACGATCACACCAGTTCCATTGCGAGGAGAGAAATGTTCTTTAAACAACAACTCTACAGCACCAAGAACATCTTTTCCTTCCAGAAGAGCCGGAATTAATCCAGCTTTAATCTAAATACTAGCAAATAGACTTAGAAACGTAATCTGCTACAAGACCGTGTGTTGCAATTCCAGTTCAAACACCAGGAAAAGGTTAGATTTTACGTACTTGAGTCATGTGCTGAAAGCCCATCTCTTTGATAGCTTCCAAACTTTGCTCAGATAAGTCCAATGATTCAAAAGTCTCGTTAGTCATTATTCCTTAACCATGTTATGTCAAACTAACAAGAGAATGTAATACAAAAACTTCAAATTTACTAGAAAGAACCACTGTTATAGAACCTCATCAAATAATTAGATTTCTCAAGAAGGAATCATATATTTTTCAATGAAAGCAGCATTGTCATCTTTAATTAAGACTAGTTATCATCCCTTGGCAACAATTTCTCCAAGTAAATAGAAGAAAACGAAGTAATACATCTTACAAATAGGCAGAACGTACTCAATATTCAAACGACTTCTAAGCACTTTCAAACCCATATTACACCAATATGAACTTTGATTAAACATCAGTACCTTCATATAATCAAACGAATAAGGATAACAAACTCTGTAATTTCCAATAACACTGTTTCAGAAACCCCAAAACTTTGAGGATATTTAGCAGAGCGAATCGATTACAATACCAGATGAGCAAATCAAAACATTCTAAATCGAGATCTAACCGTAAATAATATAATCGCAGTCCCAAATAATTCACGCAAATTAAGTACGGGGCCATAGAAAAACGCAAAATCAAAAAGTACCTGCATCCATTTGGCGGTGTGATTTCCCACAAGCTCGAGTCAACTCCTCTATTGCCCTGATTGATGAGAAGATAATTTTTACGGGACATCTAAAGAAATAGAAATTTATTTAAATAATTTTTAATTCAAAATATCCGAAAATGACAAAAATTGTGTTTCAAGTTAATATATTTACAACTTTACCTTGGTAAAATCTATTGACTTTGACCCGGTTCGAAATAATTTCTAAACTACAATTAAATTCACTCAAACCAAACTAAACCCAAATTTAACAAAACTAAATTAAAATATTCACTTCATCTTTATCGAAGAAGTCTAAAACTCAAACCCTAGTTTCCCAAATCTCTAAAAAACGAAATCGGACCTCACGAAATCGAGAGCCAAGCATCATCTCATCAAAATCGATATACTCTCACGAAAATCTATCAAAAATGGTTGAAACGAGACAAAAGAAGAAGAAAGAAAATCCAACAGTTGAAGAGGAGAAGAATGAGGTTTGTTAGGTCGGCCGATCCGCCCTCATCGACAGCTGAAAAGCATACAAGGGCGACGAGTGGGGAAAATACGGCTGCGATGTCCGTGAAGGAGACGGCAACAGAAAAGACTACCACTGTATCAGAGGAGCCGATAATTGTCAATGTGGATGCGGCTGCGGTAATTAAATCTGAACGGGTTGGAGAAGAAGAAGAAGAAGAAGAAGAAGGTGAAAACGGTGGAAGAAGAAGAAGAAGAAGAAGAAGAAGAAGAAGAAGAAGAAGAAGAAGAAGAAGATAGTGAGAAAGGAGAAGATGAAGAGTCAGAAGAAGAAGTTGAAGATACAAATGATAATTCGAACCACGAGGTCCGAAATTCAGCATCGAGTGAATCAGACAGTGAAGAGGTAAGAAATTATGTATTGTTTTTTGGTAGAAGTACTCTAAGAACACTGAGTAAAACTAGGTATAATAATAGGGTAACTTAGGATTACTGGATAATATTGAAAAGTGTATTTCACTGGTTTCAAGGAAAAATGAGTAATACTAGGTATAATAGTAGGAAAAACTTTGGATTACTGGATAATACTGAAAAGTGTATTTCATTGGTTTCAAGGAATATTGAGTAATACTACGTATAATAGGAGGAAAAATTCGGATTACTGGATAATATTGAAAAGTAAATTTTATTGACTTGCAGGTAGTTGAGACTATCAAACCTTTGAATATGTTCTTTCCTCCATCGGAGTATAAGAAACAAATGAAAATAGGAACAAGGTGCATGATATCCGATGCAATTACAACTCTTGAAAAGCTTTAACCAAAGCTGTCTAACATAGAGAGGAGGTGGTTTGAGGAGCATCCTCAATTCCAACACATATTCCACATGAAAAAAGAAAACAACCTCAAGGTTTAAGCCATGTGGATGTTATTGGTGAGGACAGCTGAAATCAATAGGCAGAAAGAAGTATGGTTCGTCGTCAATGGTGTTCCCATCCGTTATGGGTTGAGGGAACACGCATTGATTTCAAGACTTGATTGTCACAATTATCCTCTAGGCTATAAAGATTTTGGTGAGAAAAAGTTTGTGCAGAGGCATTTCAAGGATGGACAACCTATAAGGTTGGAAGATGTGAAAGATAAGTTGGTGAAAATGGGTCCGCACAAAGATAGACTGAAGATGGCAGTTTTTTTTCTTTTTAGGGAGTGTTATTTGCGCTCAGACAAAGGTTAGAAAAGGAGCCAAGAATGTTTTGGAATTTTTCTAGAGAGCCGTTGATGATCTTGATTTTTGCCAGACCTTTCCATGGGGGAGATACTCATTTGAGTACATGCTGAAAGAGATCGGTCACACCATGGACCATTTTAAAGGTGTGGTCCCGGTAAAAGCGAATACTCCATTATGGCCAATACCAGGTTTTTGTGTCCCATTGGAGGTAAGAAAAAGAGAAAAAATGACATTATTATTATTGTTGAGCAGTGATTGTTTTATAAAATGAAATGTTGTGTTTTGTAGATTCTTGCATTTGAGGCGATTCCTAAGCTAGGAAATCTATTTAGAGAACCCGTGGAAGGAGCGGATGATTAATGTTCGAGGATGTGCAAGTCGACATGGAAACCAAATAGAATGAAAGGGCTGTCACTTTCAGAGATCTACAAGGAACTCGGTCACGAGACTGTAAGTTCACTAAGGGAGAACTTCGTAAAACTTTGCTAACTTTGAACTAATATTATGATTTCTTACAGGATATTCACAACATCATTCCAGTCAAAATTCGTGGTGATGATTTTTTGTTGTATGACATTATGGAAGATGAAGATGATATTGATGAACATGATATAGTAGTGGAAAGTTGGGAAAAGAATTTGGATTCAGAAAAATCAGTCTTTTTAAAGACATGTTCGATGAAGATATAGCGGCGCTGGAAAAAGAGGAAAAACCCACAGAAGATAGGGCAGAGGCCCAAGATGCAGTTCAGGGAGCTGAGCAAGTGGGCGAGGTTATGAAGACCTTGAAGACAATGATGACAGTGATGAAGAGAGTTGAGAAGAAGGTGGAGCAATTGGATGGGAGGTTTTTTTCCGATAGAAGCGTTTGTAAAGGAAGCAGGAAAACAAAAAGCAAGAAAGACATAAAGAAGAAAGTGAAGAAGGAAGGATAGAAAAAACTGAAGAACTTTTTTGTGGAGATTTTCATTTTTTTTGGAAGTAGACAAATGTTGAAGGATTATGGTACATTTGGTTATGACTTAATTATCAAGGATTATGAGACAAATTATGTGTCTTGAAAAATATGGTACACTCATGCCGTAACAAAAAAAACATACAATTGACAAACAAATTGAACTCAGTTTTATGCAGTTTTACAAAGTTTTCCCTCAGTTTTACGCAGTATTTCAGTTTTACTTAGTTTCTCACAGTTTTACCCAGTTTTACGCAGTATTTCAGTTTTACTCAGTTTCTCACAGTTTTATGCAGTTTTACTCATTTTCTCACGGTTTTACGCAGTGTTACTTAGTATTAAAATCATATTTTACTAAGTCTTGAGGTGAAGTACATACTCCCAGGTACGAGGTATGAAAATCATGTTTTATTAAGTCTTGCAGGTGAAGTACATACTCCCAGGTACGAGGTATGAATCATGTGGAACTAAATCATGTCGATACTTCAAATGAATGAATGGTGAGAGTAAGTAAGAGATAATTTTAATATAATGGGTTAAAGTACACGAGACTCGAGGGGAACAGAGCAGAGGGAATCTGCTTTTATGACCAAATAGGCGGAAAATGTTTCTGCGTTTGGTTTGGGCGCCAAATAAATTTTTCATTTTTCCCTCTAAAAAATTACACTTAGTTTTACAGAATTTTATGGTTTTACCAATGTTCTTCATAGTTCTACTTTTCATGATTTTTAATGTTTTCAGTATTACTTATAAAATTAATTTGTTAATTTAGTTTTACTTTTCTTTTTTTTGGCATGATCATGTAAGCATACGTGATTAGTGAAATAATATGTTCGAAATAATCATTTATTATAATAGTCATTTAAAAGTTGCTCTTACTAAGAAAATGTTCCTAGAAAGACAATGGAATTTGTAAGAGAAGTGTTGAAACAAGAAGTTATGATAAAATTTTAATGGACGTTTTTTACATATACATTATTTCTATTAATCAATGTTGAAACAAGAAGTTATGATAAAAAAATTTGAATACTACTTTTACTCACTAATACTCAATCATTCAATGAACTAATATAAGTAAAATCCAAACATGCTAGTAATCCATAGTATAACATAGTTTTACTGAAGCCAAAACCAATATATAATTCAACAACACAATCACAGTTTCATTCACTAGGATAATGATGCATTCAAAACAACAGCCAATTGAAACCGAAATTTTGCCTTGCTCGCCTTTTGTTTTGTGTCTTTTCACGCCGTTCTCCAACCGATGGCTTCCTCTTATCCTGTTTCTTCTCCTTCCTCTTGAGGCGATCTGGAGGTATGATCTAAATCTCTTTTATGTAATATGGTACATACCAATCATACATATCTTTCACAGAATAAATGGTCTTATAATAAGCGAGTGCCCAAAGTTCTGCCCAGTAATATTTTGAGCACAACTCACGATATTCTATCTTGCACTCACGTCGACGTCCATATTCAGCATCAACACCAAGTACATGTAAATAAGCTGCAATTCCGTGGACACAAGGATACTTTTCATAATCCTATAACTTGCAGGTACAGCTCTTTTCTCTTAAGTTCACCAAATAATTTTTTCCATCTTCAGTGTCGGTAATCTCGAATTGCAGCTCATAACTATTTAGCTCACGCATTGGTGTTTTATCAGCTTTGGCCCATATGTTGTGCAGGTGGATCTCGACAAGAGGAACAAGTTTGGTATCAAGCGATCCAGACACAGCGTCCTTTCGATGTTCGTTAAACCAGTCCGAGAATTTTTTGGTGATTGTATCCAACATTGGTATTAAGGCATACCTCCTTGCGTCCTTAAACACGTTGTTCATTGACTCCACACTGTTGCTGGTGTCCAAGTTGTATCTGTCACGTGGAAAAAATACCCTTGCCCAAGTGTCTTTCTCAGTCTGCTCCTCTACTTACTTGTACGCTGAAGGATATCTCACCTTAAAATATGCATAAGCAGACTCGAACTCAGTCATCGTGTAACACCTAGCTAACTCCATAAATCTCCACCCGACTACAGCTTTGTTGGTGTTACAAGCTAGTAGTAATACTTAGTTTTACCTATACGATTGGATTCTTTAGTTTCAGGTACAATTTCGATATAAACATCTCCTCTATTGCAAATCTACTCGCAATTCAATTCAATCCAATACATTCAACTACATTCTTCAATTGTACCAAGGAACCAACAATTTGCACCCAAATAAGACAAAATCATCAAATCCAATTACAAACCCTAAATCATATTTCTATGGAGCTCACACATTAGAGAAGAATGACTAACCTGCATTCCCACCTGCCACGCAGAAATGCTCATCTGAGGAGATGTTGAGGTCCGACGGCGTCGCCAAAGAAGGAGATCTCCTAGAGAAGAGGAGCAGTAGTTGTGAGGGTCGCGACGAAGCTGGTCTTTTTTTTAATTTCAGTTTTTTTAATTGAATTGAAACTGAAATTAAAAATCATACCAAATGAGAAATAAAATCAAAATCAAAATTGAGTTATCAAACCAAAAATTTGGTTCAATCCAATTTTTTTCTCACCCATTAAGGATAAAATCGTCCACTCACATTTCATTAATGAATTATGGGCATAAGAGATTTTATTGCCCATAAGAAAATTTGTTCCTCACAAATGAGGGCAAATAAGGAGATGACTCCACAAGCTCTTATTCGTCTTCTTCCTTTGCTTCTACGTCTTCCTCTTCCTCGATTTTGCCTTCTTCCTACAGATTCAACAACCCAAAAAAAGCGTTACAGTTTCCAAGTGACTAAAATACGTTTTAAAGTACACTCCATGAGAATTTGTGTAGCACAATAGCAAGATCCAATATTCAAAAAAAGAAACGGGAAAAGGAAAGAAAATGCACAACTCGAAACTCAACACTCTTTGGTCTAACTCTTTGATCAAATTGAACTTTTTCTCTACCTTTCGCGTAGAAATTGAGAAAAGATTATGTCAGCAATTTCGAGTTTGTTGAGAAACCCAACTGGGTCGACTCTGGATTCGG
This sequence comes from Iberis pinnata, assembly GCA_900406425.1. NCBI lineage: Eukaryota > Viridiplantae > Streptophyta > Magnoliopsida > Brassicales > Brassicaceae > Iberis > Iberis pinnata. The sequence continues at coordinate 13,468 of OVBE01004559.1, read as the reverse complement.
CATCGTTAGTGCTCTGAGTCTGACTCTTCTTTTTCTGCTTCCACTGCCGAGGTTGGTCAGCAGCGAAGCAAGTGATTTTCAACTTGATTTTCCTGGGAAAATTGACTCCGGAAATTCCCAGACGGGTCTTCTCGGTGAAATGATTTTTTTTATGATAGCTTTTTTAGTAATATGAAATATAAAGATAAGAAAAGTTTACAAAGAGGCGCAACTAAAATTTTTATTTTTCCGCTATTAAACATTACGTTAAAAAAATAATACTGTTATGAAATTTTTTATCGGTTTACAATAGCACAGTTGTAAGAAACTTTATCTTATACTGCTATTAATATCCTCATTTCTTGTAGTGTTTGACCTATTTTGCGGGTTAAAATCTCGATAAAATTAATTTTTTACTGGTAATTCCACCTGATTTTAGATCGAACTTCGCTTTTCACCTCAAGTTCTTCACTTGTTCTTTGATGAATCGAGACAGAGGATCCCCGCACTGAGACTTTGCGGTCATTGGACATGGTTGAGACAGAGGATCCCCGCATTGAGACTTCACAACCCCCCGCATTGAGACTTCACAACCCATGGACACGGTGGATCCCTGCACTGAGACTTCTCCACTTTCTACTACTGATTTTGCACTCTTTTAGGGGCACTTTTACTTTTTCCTCTTTATCATTATTGTTGTTTTCATCTTATGTAATTTGTTTGAGATGATCTTATGCCTTTTGTGGGAACCTCTTACTATGGATTTTTTTTTTCTCGGGATGATCAGATGCTTAATTATTCTTATAAGTTTTCTTATTTTCCTTAGCAGTTATTTGTCTTAGTAAATATTTTTCTCCAGTAAATATTTTTCTTTAACAAATATTTTGCTTTAGTAAATTTTTTTACTCTTTTATTCTTACGTTGTTTGGGTGATTGTTGTGTTTTATACATTGCACCATGACTTCTAATGAGCTAATTTCTTGTCTAAGGAGTGACTATCTTGGCTTAGATATAAATTTTATACTTACCCCTGAAAAGATCTTATCCTGCACTGAGCTGAATCAAAATTCACGGCTCAAATAAGTTAGCGTGTTTTTTTTTGTTTCTATGCTTAATTACGCCCAAGTTATTTTTATTCATGAGCTGAACTTTACTCGCTCCATGCTGAATTAGAGTTCATTGTTTTCATGAGCTAGTGCATTTTGAAAAATTTGACACTACTTTTTCATACATTATGTTTTGTATATAACTTACAGTTATCTACGTCGTGGTGGTTTAACGACTTTGCTTTTGCTTATAGTTTGCAGCGAGTTGTAACACCACTGTAGTGGTTTTTTAAAAAACAAACATAGTTCTTTACTCTTTCGCATCGAACAATTATCGATTGCATTATGAAATAAAAAGAAACTTTATTCATGTTTGAGAGTTCTTTATGGGGGTTTACACAAGAAAACACATAAAATCGCTTTCAACGGAGTCCAAATCTATGTCTTATTCCATGCATCTGTTGTCCCTTTCTTTATTAATAAGCTTTGAGGTGCATTGCGTTCCAAAATTTTGGCACTGGGACTTCATTTTCAAAATCAGGTTTATATACGTTGTACCACACTATATTAGTCACCCTATAATCGCCCACCTTGGCTTTGCCCAACTCTCTCAAACCATACTCCACAGTGTTAGAGAACACTCTCTGAAAGACTAAGTCGCCTAGTTCGAAGCGGCGTACTTTCACCCTTGTGTTATAATGACGTGCTATAACGTGTTGATAGTTTTGTATCCTCACCATTTGCGGCATCGCGCCTCTCGTCTATTAGGTCCAAACTATCAACTAGCATTTCGCCATTCTGCTCCAGATTAACGTTGTTCACCACCCTCTTTAGGCCTAGGATAGCAGCCTCAGCGGGGACCATCGTCTCTATTCCATAAACAAGAGAGATGATGTTTCATCTGTTGTTTTTTTGGGTATGGTTTGACATGCCCACAAGACTCCATGGAGCTCATCTTCCCAACCCCCTTGAAGGCTCCCAATCTCTTTTTCATGTGGCTAAGTAAGGTTTTGTTTTAGGTCTCCACCTGGTCGTTCCCTTGCGTGTACCGAGGGATGGACTTCAACCATATCTTCCAAGTCGCACAGAATGCCTTGAACTTTTTCGAGATGAACTGTGATCTATTATCCGTCACATTTTTGTAAGGCAACTTCTGGCGACATATAATGTTCCTCTAAACAAACTTCTGGACTGCCGTCTGGGTGACATTTTTGAAAGCCCCCGCCTCAATCAACTTAGAGAAATAATCATTAAGGACTAAGAGGGTGCAACGATCTCGCAACATCCATTGACCATCTCATAAATGGATACAGAGAGGAAATATAGGACAGATGTTTTGCAGGTTGATGGATTATTGGAGCGTGCCGTTGGCACATTTCGTCCTCACAATCTTTAGCCATCGTGGTCCAAAAATAACTTTTGCAATTGATTTTTAACATCAAAGTCCGCATTGGTGAGTGTGATCCATACAGACCTTCATGTATGTCTCTAATGATTGTTTTGGCCCCCTCTGGGCCGACACACGCGAGGTAAGGACCTGCCATGCTCTGCTTATACAGAATGTCGCGGACGACGTAAACTCTTGTACTTTGAAATTTTAGTTTACGCGCTTACAACTTATCCTCAAGAACCTTACCCGTGGTGATGTATTCTTGTACCGAGTTTCGCCAGTTTTTGGTTTTCTGGATTCTAATCCTAACTGATTTCCTGTGATCTGCGTCCTAAGCTAAGATCTAAGATTTTCAATCTCGAGCTAATCTCTATGACTATCCACTCCGAGCTGAGCGCCATGATCCTCCACCCCGAGCTGAGCTCCAGGATTCTCCACCCCGAGCTGCGCCCCAATATTCTTCACCCCAAACTGAGCCCTAGTATTCTCCACCCCATGTTGAGCTCCAAGATGCTCCACCCCAAGTTGAGCTTCAGGATTCCCCTCCCCGAGCTAAACATCAAGATTCTCTTTCTCTAGCTGAGCTCCATGATTTTCGCCTCTAGCTGAGCTCCAATATTCTCCACCCTGGTATAAGCTTCAAGATTCTCCTCCCTGAGCTAAGCCTCAAAATTATCCGTCCCGAGCTGAGCTCCATAATTCTCTTCCCCGAACCGAGATTCAGTCTGTTTTGGTGTGAACCAACTATCATTTGTTTCCCATCTTGATTCCTCTTATGCTCACCTTTTTATTGATCGCGTTTGGATAGCCATAATATGGTTATAGATTGATATACTTGTTTCTTCGATCATCTCCACGATTATCATTCTCCGCACTAATGGATCTGAGGTGGATGCCATCGCGGCTAACACGTCTGCCGAGCTGTGTTTTCTTTACAGAATTTACGTTAACTCAAAGCTGTCAAAATTGAGATATGATATCTTGGACCAATGTCACATACGCTTCCATTCTAGCATCCTTACCTTCATAATCTCCACTTATTTGACTAGTCACGAGCTGAGAGTCACTCCTTGCTCGAAGCTCTTTGACTCTAATCCCCAGCGCTAACCTCAACCTCAAGATGAGAGCTTCGTACTCCGACTCTTTTTTGACGCGTTGAAAGCTAGTCAGTAAGATTTTGTAATCACTTCCCCGGTCGGAGACTCCAACCGAACCCCCACTTGAATCCTGCTTTGGTTAAGGAACTGTCTACATGGAGTACCCAAGCTTGTACTCCTATTGCTAGCTCCATAATTGAAATATTCGTCAAGATTTTTTCTGTCTCATCATTGATGGCTTAAGATTTTTTAGGACCAAGTTTACGCCTCTTTTTCTTGACAGGTTTGTACGTGGCGTCAACATTCAGCTCATGAGACATTACTCCGAGATGAATTCTCGGTGTATCACTTATTTTCCAAGCGAAAGTGTTCATGTTACTCTGCAGGAATCTCACTAACTTCCGCTTCAGCTCTCCCTTCAGTTGTGCTCCAAGCATCACACATTTAGTCGGGTCAATGACATCGATTGGTAACTGCACTGTGCGATTTTTGTGACATTCTCTAGTGCTCATATATTTAGCGAGGTTGTCTCAACCCAAGCTGAGATGCTCTGCTCGTTCCGAACTAAGCTGATCGTCCTGCAATTGCTAATGGACTCTATTCTTGAGCCCTCCTATGTAACATAGGCGCGAGTTCTTTTGACTTCCATATAAGGTTCCCACGAGAGTGTTGGTAGGGAACTTCACATTCGTAATAATTGGACGATACCTCCCTCATCTCATGTAACTATGGAGTGCCCAAAATTTCATTATACGTCGCAACGCGGTCCACCATTGTGAAATCTATCATTTTCAGAACTACCATTTTGATATCGGGACCCATATTGTCCCTAAATACATCTCAGTAGTCCCGTTAAATCATGTCAAAGGGTTTGGAGGACCTTTCACCTTGACCATTTTATTCCCCATCCGCACCAGGATCTCAAAGAATAGGACGTCCACGGTGCTCCTAGTATCCATCAAGAACCATGAAACCTAACAGTTGGCTTTGGTATCAACCTGGACGACTAAGATATTGTCATGGTGGAGATCCAACTATGAAGCATCAATCTCAGAGAAAGTGATTTCGCATCTCGGGTCCAAGGTGAACCGAGCCTTCTCGAACTCTGCTTTCTTTACATGGGATTTAGTTGACCGCATAGAGTCTCAGCAGTGCCTAAATCCTACCAGGATGTAGTCTATTCGTTTCTTCTAGGAAGATTAAGAGTTTTTTTCCCTCTCCAGGCTCCGAGTTTGGTTTGCTACCGGGGCCTGGTCACGGCACATGGGTGCCTTCATATCACGCCTAACTTCCTTTCCTTTTCACGTTATAGGAATGTGATCCCCCACCGCAACTTTGGGTCTTCGTACTATCCTTCTTTTCNAGTCCCCTTGGGGGGGGGGGGGGGAGGTTGAACTTCTGAGAGAGTTGCCTTCTTCTCCTCTGCGATAATCCTATTCGCGGAATAGTGAAGAGTGTCTTTAATGGTATTCGACTTGTGGATAATTAAATAAAAGCAAAACGGGGACTCATGCCAAAGCCAGTGTTTCAACGCGGCCAACGCGATGGATTCACTGATGCTAACAATTGCACCGACCCAATATCTTCTTCTCACATTCATGGGTTCCGAAGAGGCTAAAAATGGCCCATGTTCAAAAAGCGCCACCGCGGCTCTCCTGACATGATCATCATGAAGACTCTTAGGAGCACCGCCACGGCTCTCATGACATGAACATCGTGAACACTTCTAGGAGCATCATCGCGGTTCTCCTCATATGATTATTGATAAGACACTCAGGAGCACCGGCGCGGCAATCCTGTTGTTATCATCGTTAAGACTCTCAGGAGCACCAGCGCGGCTCTCAGGCCATGACCGTCGTCAAGACCTCTTGGAACACTGCGGTCGAAATCCGTTTACAATTTAGCTCAAAGTGGGCCGCACCGACCCATTCTCCTCTTCTCTGTACTGTGGCTTACCTATAGTCCATGTCAAAGACTTGGATCCGACCACGAACCGACCTGAGCCCAGCAAGTTAACACGAGTCCAATTTGCACTCCCTTAATTACCCTCATTTTTCCTATATTATTACGAAATTAGGTAATTATGAGTATCAATTTATACAACCCGACCCGATCATTACCGATATTTACTCGTGATTACTCAACCCATATTTTATAGGTACGTTTTGGGTACTAACTTTCCATACCTAAATTACTCGTATCTGATACCTACCTAAACAACTATTGGTATAACTGTCATCGATAAAGAGATTTTTTGCCTATGAGGAACATTTGGATACGATGTACTTAGTGAGGAGATGGACACTTCTCTCTCCTCTCTTTTTCGGTCGAATCACTAGGGGAGCCTCTCCTTTTAATCGAGTTGCTAAAGCACTGCTATTATTCAATATGTACGCGAAATGTACAATCTTAACGGTTACTCCTTCGACGATCTACTACAGATTTACAGAAAAAATATTACAACAGCGAGAATGTAAAAATTATTCTAGATAATTATCCATTACATTACTCCACTTTGAAGTAATGTCGAGCCGGTTACATTAAGTCGGTTAAACTCTCCTATGAATAGAGAGTGTGTCTTCATGTTGTAAACACATATTACTGATCACTCTTCTTACCTCTTTTGTACGACAACAACACATCAATAATAAAGAAGAAGAGAATGTAACAACTCTCTCAACTCCTTTTTTCACGTATGATATATATATTATACAACACATTATCAGCACGAGCGTTGTTACACTCGAAGAAATATCTGATATCTGATTCCGACCTCTAAAGTAAATTTAATTTCATGTCAAATTTAATTTAATTTACAAATTTTATTTTTGGAGTGGAAGGTTTTTGCCTCCTCCCGGGCTAAGTCCCTTTGATCGTTGTAGGAGCTAAGCCCCTTGATCATAAAATAAACTGGGTAATGTCCCATTGATCATTATAGGGGCGATGTCCCTGATCATAAAAATTATGGGTTGTCCTCTTGATATAGAAGCTATGTCCTTTGATCATAAAAGAAAAGATATATCTTAGATATGTTGAAAGGTGATGCCTTCTAGGTCATAAAAAATAAAGAATATATCCTCGGATCGATTGAAAGGCTAAACTTCTCGATCTTATGAATGGCGATGCCTCCTACACAATCATGTGGTGGCACATGCCCCATAAATGATTATTTTAAGTTTTGTAATTAATTCTGCTTTTAAATTTTGCATTTAAATTATGCATTTAAAGTATGCATTAAATTATGCATTAATTATGCATATAAATTATGATTTATATTATACATTAAATTATGCCTTAAATCTCTTTTGATTAGCGAAAATATTTCTGAACAGCTGAACTTCTTCAGAAAATCTAAAAAGCTCATAAATATTTGAATGCTCTAGAAGAGCTCATAGTGGAGATAATGCAAAAAATAAATGAAAAAGTCTAGATGAGATAGTCTCTCGACTTTCAAAGGCATTAAGATTATAATTATTGACGCATTTGATGACTCTGAATTTTCATGGATTCTACATATCAATTAGCATCAATTATGGGGTCTAAAAGCGTGCATACATAACATTTATGAATTATTTTAGTAAGTTTATGATTTTTAGGAATTTTACATTAGAATTTTGCATATGCACGCATTTTGGAGATTTTTCAGGACTTTCAGGAGTTTTCAGGAAGGATTTGCGACATTTCAGAAAAGCAGCATTTAACATTGAATGGAGTAGCACTCAGCATGGAATGGACTGGATCTACCTTAGAATCAAGGCAGGATCGAACCCAACACTATGCAGGATCGTTTTCAAGCACTACTGCATCAAAGCAGGATCGATCCCAACTCAGCACTTTCAAGATCGATCCCGACACTTACCAGATCGATCCCATAGCCACTTCAGATAGATCTCCACCTCTACTTGGATCGATCCCCATCTCTCTCTCTCTTTCAACGAAGTTTGTGAAGTCTCGAACGAAGCTAAGGAAGTGCACGAATTGAAGCAGGACTAAGAAGAAAACATATAAGATCGATCTCACCTAGGTCTGGATCGATCTCAGGCACTCAATGCTGGGATCGATCCCAACCTCAGACACACTTTGGAGGCATCTTCAGCCAGGATCGATCGTGCACTCACCAACTTGAAGACAAACACACTCCAACCCGGCCAACTCAAATCCGGTTACCACCTTAATCATGGCCCAAGATCCAAGATAATGATTGGCCTTTTTTCTTTAGTGCGAATTAGGGCTTTTTCTGAACACTATAAAAGCCCTAATTCACCCCCAGTTGCACAAGCTTTAGTTTTTCTTTCCTTTTGAGGTTTTGTCTTAGGTTTTTCATTTATTTAGTTTGTTCTTGATGTTCTTGGTGTAAAAACCATTTTTCTTTCAACTCTTTAGTTAATCTTTTGTTTTTCTTTAGCTTCCTTGCTTAGCTTTACCTTGTTGCATATTTGGTGCATGTTGATTTACGTTTTAAGCTTTAATCTCCTGTTTTAGTTTGCTGTTTCATTGCTGTTCTTCATTTATGGGTTTATATTCTTGTTGTTCTTCATCTGTTTTTCCCATATTTGCATGTTTAGCTTTAAGGTTATGTTTGCTGTTTCATCTGCTTCTACTCCCATGAGTAGTGAGTAGTCATCCAAATTCCTGAGGATGGGGGTAGACTAGGGTTGATGTTTTGGGTTTGCTTTAGTACCTAAGTTTATTGTTCTTAGATACCTTATGTTCCTCCTCAGCTTAAGCTGATTGTACTTCTACCCGGAAGGGACGAAGACCCGCCGTTAGGCCCTTCAACATCGGAAGGTGAGTCATTGAAGGTGACCGGACAAGGGGGCTTCAGAGATTCGTTTCCCCTTCTCTGTTAATAGATGTGGGAAACTTGTTAGCTAGAGTAATAGTCGTTAATGCATGCTTGGTAGTCACCGTCTATGACGGCAGTTAAGTCTGTGATTGTTTTGCTTGAGATTGGTTGCCAAGGAATCGGAATTGATTGTATGTGTAGCTGCTGTCTAGGGGTCAGGTCATTGTTTGAGGTATGTTAGGTACTTAGGTAACCCAGGATGGATTCCTAAGTCAGTTACCCTTTATCCTCAGGAACTGCTTTACATTGCTTGCACCTTTTACCCTTTTTTGTTTTTACTCTGTTTTGAATTTAAGTGTTTTATGCTTCTTTTTGTTTTATGCTTTTTATGTTCATTTGCACTTAGGACCTTTTAGCAACAACCCCTTTTAAAATTTAGCTTGACTTTAAAGTATCCATTTCATTCCACATTGTTAGTACACTCCCATTATAGATTGACAAACCCATCTATACTACAACGATGGGTGATTGATACCCAATAGGCTCAAAAACCTATTATCAATTTGGCGCCGTTGCCATTTGGGATTTGTTATTACATTCTGGATTTTGGATCTTTTCAGATCAAGCTTTTATTTTACATTTTTACTTACCAGTCTACCTTGTTTGCTTTGTATTCAGGTACCTGCTTAGCAGTGTATGAACCTGAGAAGCAGAGGACCAACTGACTTGCTTCCACTCGTAGACGAAATCAGAGCTCTTGAACGAGAAAAATCTCGGGCAAGACGTGAACACGAACGTGCGGAACAATTGAGAAGGTTGAACCTCAACATGGCAGACAACGTTAACAGAGAAAACCAGAACACCATTGGTGCTGGTGACAACCCCAACACCCACACCGTCAGACATAGAATCAGTCCACCTTCTATCCAGAACAACAACTTCTAGATCAAGCATAGTCGCATTGCTATGGTCCAGAGCAACAGGTTTAATGGGCTACCTTTGGAAGACCCACTTGATCACTTAGATGAGTTCAACATGTTCTGCAGTCTAACTAAGATAAACGGTGTGAATGAAGACGCATTCAAGCTACGAAGCTGAAGAAGATGAACCTGCAATAACCAATGCACAGAAGCCATTGTAACCTCCACCAGAAGTGATCACGGAACCATCTCTTACTGAGCAATCATCTGTTTCACAACAGAAGGACGCACCCTTCATTCCACCACCATACGTTCCGAGGTTACCCTTCCCTTCCAGATTCAAGAAGGAAATTATGGCAAAATACCCTGAGGTTTTTGCTAAATACATGAAGGAAGAAGTAACTCAAGAAGAGGTGGAACCATCTGAAGAACGCAACTCATTGATAACGACAAAGCAAGAAGACCCTGGTTCGTTCACACTACCCTGCTCACTTGGAACTTCCACTTTTGATGAATGTCTTTGTGACCTAGGAGCTTCAGTCAACCTTATGCCTATGTCTACTACCAAAAGGTTAGGACTGGATCATTTTAAGACCTCACACATAAATCTGAAGATGGCGGATAGATCAGTTAGACATCCTGTTGGCATATTGGAGAGCTTACCCATCAAGTTCAGAGATGTAACAATACTCACAGACTTTGTGGTATTGAAGATGGATGAAGAGCCTAAGGATCCATTGTTATTCGGAAGACCGTTCCTAGCAGTAGTTGGAGCTGTAATCAACATCAAGAAGGATAACATTAAGCTGAACATAGGGAGAGGACCAAAGATGATATTCAACATAAAGACTAACCCTAAGGACCTCACTGCCCAAGGTCAGCTGGTATTTTGAGAAGGAACTGAATGAAGACAACCCAAAGAATGGGTACTCAAGTGTTGATGATGATGGAGTGGGGAAAGATTCAACGAAGTCTGGAATGTACAATGAGGTCTTCAAACCTGTCAAAGAACCTAATAAAGGAGCTTTTGCTGAGGTGAAGGAAATCAGGACATTGGAAATGTCCAAAGGTGAAGGCAACCTTAAGGATCCAGAAAAAGGAATTCCTGAGTTCAAACCTCAACCTGAACGTGTGCCACCTCTTAAGCCACCTTCGAACAATCCAATTTCTGAAAAATACTTGGAGCCTCAACCCCGAACCTTGGAAATTAAAAATGGAGACCAAGTGTTTTTACTCAACAAAAGGTTCAAGTAATATCTGGGAAATGTGGACCCAATCTGTTCTAAGACCTTCATGATCAAGGAAGTACTTTTAGGAGAAGACATCATACTTGCTGTAGAAGTTAATGAACAACCAAAGTTGAACTCCAAAGTTGATAAGAACTATGACAAGGGAGCTTTCTCAGAAAAGACCTCGGTTCTCTTCGGAGAACCGTCTCAGGATCACTAATCCTAAAAATAGGAAGTCAAGCTTAGTGACTTAAAACAAGCTCACTTGGGAGGAAGTCTCATGATTATCTCTGTATATATATATATTTCAATTTCAATGTTTTTAAATTTTCAGTACCTAACTTAATGCATTTTAGTTTCATCTTGTTTTGGTGTCCTAGGTACTTATGGATTGAGTTTCGGGAACCTTGCAATGAGAAAAGAAATGGGACATGGGTGATATGCATTTTCAACATGTTGATCAAGTGGGAGGATGTACGGATCAATGCGTTTTCAACAAAGGAGATCGATCCACACTTGCTCAATAACGATCCACACTAGTGTCGGGATCGATCACGTGATCAACATGGGAAGAGATGAGATCGAACCAAGAAGAAGGAATCAAGATCGATCCAACGCATCAACAAACATGTGATCAATCCCAATCAATGTCGAGATCGATCCAAATGCACAATGCAAGATCGATCCTAACACATAATGTGATCTGATCCCATGCTCAACAACGATAGATCCGGGACTACTTGGAGATCAATCCGCACCTCTACACTGGGATCGATTTATGCGTTCAAACATCATCAAACCGGTTATTGAAAATGCGATCAACCCAAGCAAAACAAGAACAATTCAAACCAAGGGAGTGTTAATTTCGATCAAAGCACCTCTCACTCAAGGACAAAGCTACACCTTCATTCCCACTTGCCCACTTGCATCCTTTTATCCCATGGACAAAACACCACCTCTCTTTCACCACCACTAAGGGAAGTGACCACTCAAGCTTTCTGATATTCCCTTACACAACCCATACCCCATTGTTCCCTCTTTACTCCTCCACCACAAACCTCCACTCACCATCTATACCCCCAAAAATTGCCATTGGCTATATATAAGGGAGTATCTTTAACTTCTTCTTTCATCACCTTTAAAACCATTTTCTATAAAAAAACTCTTTTGGTTTCTCCAAGGCATTTCATCAAGTAACATTGCTCTAACAAGGAATTCTCAATCAACTCTAACACTTGCACAAATCGGTTTCACCCCTTCTCTTTTTTTAAGCTTAATCCTTTCTTATCTATTTCAACTTACGTTTTACAAAATAATTTTCATTCTTTTATGAATAAAAACAATTTTGTCAAACCGAATTCATTCTTGTAAAGATCGATTTGAATTAAAAGTGAAGAGGAAGTGACTAACCATGAATTTGACTTATTGAGTGCTAGAGTAATTTGTGTCCCCAATCTAATTTTAAGAATGCATATGTAGAACTTGTTGAACTCTTTCCGCACTTGGACAATACTCACACACTTTTGTTTATGTGTTCCGCTTTTAGGAACACAATGTCGTGCAACCATCAAGTGGGACATTCGGAAGAAGAAATCTATGGGAAGTTGATGCAACTAGACTTCACGGGGTCAACATTTCCCGATCTCAAGACTCTGAACACTCTCGACATCCGAAGAGAGGTCTAAGACATACTAGGACAAATGATGATGTCAAACATATTCAACCATAACCATGAAGCATACTGGGAGGAAACCTGCATTTTCCTTACATCCCTGCGTGTAGTCTACTGTTTCGACAACGATGCCATTGATGCCACTTTTGGAGGTGTCATAACTTTCAAAACATTAGATGGGGAAACAAAGAGAATTACTTTTGGAGACCTGTGGGAAATCTACGGTTTCATGTGGATGAAGTACCAATCGAATAATTTCAAAATTGCTGAGGAAGAAGTAGAGTTTGTCTGGAATGAGATAGCAGCAGACACCTTTCAAGAAGGACAGACAAAAAGCTCTAGCATCCGCCACCCAGCCATAAGATACGTACAACAGATCCTAGCACATTCATTCTATGCTAGGAAGGAAACTGACACAGTAGAAAAGCAAGAACTGAGGTTCCTGAGAATCAGTGTTGCTCGCCGGTTACGCAACTCCTTGCGTAACCAGCTTCTGTTCCCCAACTTAAGCCGGCTTCAACCTTGCTCCCTCAAACTGTTCTTAGAGGGACTTTTGGGGTACAAAAACATGGATTTGGATGCGGAAGGACCAGACGGACAAGAACTAAGCATCAGAGGGTGGATAACACCAATTTTTAATAGGCTTCGGATACGACCTAGAGGATGCATCTACCCATCGAGACTGATGAACATAGATTATCTGGTGGAGACGCGATTCATAATTGGAAGTCTTGACTCCCGATTTTGCTATCTATATGAGCTGGAATACCTGAGGCAAGGAGTGCTATTACTTCCCGACCGCAGAAGGGTCACCTTCGACCAGGATCATAATATTGGGTTTCATCATGACTTCTATGATTTGAGGAACATCATCTCACATATGACGCCCATGGGATCAGCTATGGACTCTTTCTCGAACCTTCACCTAGGTGACTAGGCCGACCGAGGTCCATCCCAACCCCCTCCTTCATTGTCTAATCCGCTTGTTATGTTTTGATTCTTGTTTTCTTGTTGTGCTTGATGTCTCTATTTGTTGCTTATGTCTCAAATTTCTTTAAAAGATTTATCTCTATCATGTCCTTCCTAGAGTCCAATCCTAATTTTGGATTACACAGAGTTTGTGTAATTCGAGTTTGGGGGAGGATTTGGAAGGACACCCCCTCGTTATTTAATGAAATCTTCCTGATTGTGCCTTTGTCTCCAACTTGCAATGCATTTCATACAGCATCTATTAGCATTCAAAAACTCATAAAAATCTAAAAAAATTTTAGAAAATGTTCTTCAAAAACAGTGTGTCATTTTCATTTCATGTAGTTGCATATAGGATGTTGCACATGCTTAGGAAACTA
>OVBE01004558.1:0-23685 GCA_900406425.1 Iberis pinnata | reverse complement strand
TTTATTATTAGTTTAATGTTAAGAACCACTAAATGTGGTTCTAGCATTGTGCATGCTCTTAGGTGGTTTAAACTGAGGTTTAGCTCTAATGGAATCAAGTTCCTTATTGAACTACCATTCTAAATTCCTTACCTTTTCCCTCTTTCTCCCATATACTCATCTTCTTCAGACTCCTTCATTAGTATCTCTGTCTCTACTTTTATATATGATGCAAGACACACAAAACACAAATCTCATTAGACCCTACATATACATCTCACGCTTAATAGAGAGATGGGCCACTATGATACATACCAAAGACTCATCTTTTTGTTTCTCTCTGTATTGCTACTTCACAATGTATTGAAGGATGTGGAGGGCTTGGCATGTAATTGGGGGACACAGGCAAGTCATCCTTTGCCACCAAACATAGTGGTGAAGCTCCTTAGAGATAATGGGTTCAACAAGGTTAAGCTATTTGAAGCTGACCCTGGTGCACTCAGGGCTCTTGGCAAGTCCGGTATTCAGGTCATGGTTGGCATCCCCAACGATATGTTGGCAACTATGGCATCTACTGTTACCAATGCTGAGCTTTGGGTTCAACAAAACGTCTCTCAGTACATCTCTAAGTATGGTACAGACATAAGGTACTGTGCATTACTCTTCAATTAGCCCATAGCTAAAAACATGCTTAACATCTAAAGCATGGGCTTTTAAGCTAAAACAAACATGTTTGGGGTTTTTAAAGCTTGGATTTTTCAGTTTCTAAAGATTGGATTGTATAACGGTTGAGTTTTGATTGATTTGATCAGATATGTAGCGGTGGGGAATGAGCCATTCTTGAAGACGTACAAGGACAGATTCGTCCGTTTAACATTCCCGGCTCTGCAAAACGTTCAGGCAGCTCTAGTGAAGGCCGGTCTTGGCCGGCAAGTCAAAGTGACGGTGCCTCTTAATGCTGACGTCTACGAATCCGGCGACGGTCTCCCTTCCTCCGGCGACTTTCGATCTGACATTAAAACCCTTATGGTCTCCATCGTTCGATTTCTAGCTGATTCCGTCTCACCCATCACCTTCAACATCTACCCTTTTCTCTCTCTCAACGCCGATCCACATTTCCCCCGTGAATACGCCTTCTTCCCAGGATCAGGCGGCGGAGCTAAGCCTGTCGTCGACGGATCAATCTCTTACACGAACGTCTTCGACGCCAATTTCGACACTCTTGTCTCAGCGCTGGAGAAAAACGGTTTCAATCCGAACAAATTGGAAATCATCGTCGGAGAAGTCGGATGGCCAACCGACGGCGATCAGAACGCGAACCCGGCGATGGCTCAGAGATTCAATCAGGGATTGTTGAATCGTATCCTTCAAGGACAAGGAACGCCACGGCGGAGAACAGCGCCGGAAGTTTACATATTCTCACTTGTTGACGAAGACATCAAGAGCATCGACCCCGGAAAATTTGAGCGACATTGGGGAATATTCTCTTATGACGGCGCCGTTAAGTATCCTCTAAGCCTGGGTAACGGCCGTCAAATAGTACCGGCGAAAGGAGTTCGTTACCAGGCACGTGAGTGGTGCGTGCTCTCTCCTCAGGCGTCGGGGAATGCTGTTGCGTGGTCATCTTCCGCCGCGTACGCATGTGGACTTGCCGACTGCACTTCGCTCGGGCCAGGATCCTCCTGCGCCGCTTTAGATCCCACCGCGAATGCTTCCTACGCCTTCAATATGTATTTTCAGAAAATGGATCATCGTCGTGGCTCCTGCAACTTCAACAATCTTGGGATTGTTACTAAGATAGATCCATCGCGTGGCTCGTGTAGGTTTCCGATCGAAATCGATACGAGCAGGCACGAGTTGCCTCCGCCACCGAGGAATTCCGGTTCTGCCGAATCAAAGTTGAGGACGGTGGTGGCAGCCGCGGGAATGGCAGTTGGTTGGGCATTCTTTAATTGATTTTTCTTAGAGCTGTAAATTCTATGACGGTTTATTATGATTGGGCGTATAATAATCTCTAATGTATTTTCTTGTATAAAATCTTTTTAAGTCTTTGACAACCAAAAAATTGGCATGTTGTACAGAAAAGTTCTTTTTTGGTTCAAATGTATAATTAAAAAATGTTTTTTTTTTTTTTAGAAAAATCTTTAAGGTTTCTTATTTTATTTTTTTATTTTTTTTCCATCTGAAAATATATTTACGCGAAGGCTTTAGAGCCCAAGTACAAAGTTTGAGAATCAGCCCAATAAACACTTCGAAGCCCAAAAGACCAGTCAAAGGAAAGAAAAAGCTAGAAGCAGAAAGATAAAAAGTCAATCTGAAGAAGATTGAAAGTCTTCTGAGAGCAGAGAAGATTAGGATGGTCTTTCTGAGTAGCAGAGTGTAGCAATCCAAGTAGGTTCACCTGCTGCTAAGTATGATTGCCATTGTCTTCTCCGGATGACGCTTGAAGCCACTAGGTAGGCACATATGTTCAAAAATCTTGGCTCATATACAATTTTCCAGCCGTTTAAGGAGTTGAGAAGTGAAAGAAGATGAGAGGCCATAATCATTTCAGAGCAGAAGAGATTGTGATGCTTAATCTCTTTCACAAAAGCCTCTGCTTCAGTTGCGAAGATGATATTTGAGACGTTGAGATCTTGCATGCATTGGATTAACCAATCTAAGCTTAGGTAATGTGCTTCTGAACTTGAAAGAACTCTGTAGAAAGATCTTCTACTATGTAATAAAACCGATCCTTCCGAAATTCTAAGGATCCAAGAAGCTCCTACTCTTTGTGTTTTTTTGTCCCATCTAATTTCAATGTTACATTTTGACCAAGGGGCTTTGGAGGTTTCCATACCATTCTTGAAGGAGATCGAGATGCGTCTGTCATGGTGGAGATCGGGTCTTCATGGTTGTTCGCTTCAAACTAGAGGGATGCATTTGTCTTAAACTTCTGTGTTGAGTCCATGGGATTGAAAGAGCGGCCTTCGATTTGGTATGCGTTTCTTATTTTCCAGATTCCCCAGAGGATCCATGGAATTGATCTTGTTATACTCACATCTATTTCTTTTTCTTTCAGCACATTGAATAGGTGATCCATGTTGGTGTAGACAGAAGATGAATGGAAGCCGGAGCATGGCAGGGGAATTAAAGAGAAAGCCCAAATCTGGCGAGAAAAGGTACATACAAATAAACAGTGGTTGATGGATTCCTGTTCTAAACCACAAAAAGCACAAACATTAGTTATCNGGGGGGGGGGGGGGGGGGGGGGGGGGGGGGCTTTAATTTTCCAGCAAGTAGATTTAAGAGAACTCAAAGATGGTTGAATTGAGTGTTCAATGATGAGTTCTCTGTATTTCTGTTGGTGTGATATTTGATAGGCTGTAAAAACAGAGAACATTCCATTCTTTGTTTGATTCGATAGATAATAATCTTCCTTGTGAATACAAGGCTTTATTGTTTTTATTTTCCTGATATATGCTGGAAAAAACCAGAGATTTAGGGCCTCTTCATTCCAATTTCCCGTGACCTAAGAGATTAGATCTCTGACTTTCATATCTAGATTCACTAGGGGTTGCTTCATTAGAGGATAGCTTTTCCCTTCATCTAGCCACCGAGAAGTCCAGACGGATGTACTATTTCCATTGCCTATCCCTTTTTTAAGGCCTTGAATTAGATTGTTCTTTGCTGAAAGAATGCTGGTCCAAGCATATGAGGCTTTTGGTGGGATCTCAGCTTCAAAGAGGGTTGTGTTGGGGTAGTATTTACTCTTAAGGAAGAGGCTGCAGAGGTTTGATGGGTGCTGCAGAAGGTGCCAACATTTCTTAGTGAGAAGGGCTTCATTAAAGCATTCAATGTCTTTAAAACTCATTCCCCCATGTTCTTTTTGAAGGCACAGTTTTTCCCAACTAACCCAAGCTATCTTCCTTTTTCCTTCTATTAAAATCCACCAGAATTCAATCATAGATGAAGTTAGAGCTGTGCAAGTTTGCTTTGGAAGTTTAAAACAGGCCATGGCATAAGAAGGTAAGGTCATCGCAATTGCCTTTAGGAGTACTTCTTTTCCACCATGAGAAAGAAGTTTACCATGCCAATTATTGACTTTGCTCTTTAACTTCTTATGAATGAAATTCCAAAGATTCACTTTTGATCCTGTGAAAACTTCTGGCAGCCCTAGATAAGTGGACTTCAAATCTTATTTGTAGATTTGCAGTAGGTTTCTTACAAATAGCTGGAAGTATTGATCAATTTTTGAACCAAAAGTAAGTGAAGATTTCTCATAGTTGATTTTCTGTCCTGAGGCAGCAGAGTATTCTTCCAAGATTTGTTTCAATGATTGGCATTGGAGGGTTGCTTCACAAATAAACAGGCTGTCATCAGCAAATAGCAAATGGGAGATAGAGGGGCCTTGTGGATGAAACCTTAAACTAGAAAGAGAGCTTTGAGTTTCTGATTTTGAGATTAAGTGGGAAAGCTCTTCTGAACATTAGACAAAGAGAAAAGGGGAAATAGGATCCCCGCCTCTCTTGGGGTGGATGAGACCAAAGGCTTGGTTGTTAATTAAAACAGAATAGGATACAGAGGACACGCATTCCATGGTCCAATGTATCCACTTCTGATCAAAACCCATAGCTTGAAGCATTTTGTGAAGGTAATCCCAGCTAACTGTATGAAATGCCTTAGATAAATCAGATTTCAGGGCTAAATATTGGCTTGAAATGTCTGGCATAACTCTTAAGCTGTGCAACACTTCATCTGCAATTAGGATGTTGTCCTGAATGTGTCTACCAGATACGAAGGCAGATTGAGCTGGGGAGATAAAGTGAGGCAGAAAAGGTTGTAATCTAGAGACCATAATCTTCCCTACTATCTTGTATAGGACATTGCAAAGGCTAATAGGACGAAGATCTGTCATTTCCTTACGATTGGGTGACTTAGGAATGAGACATATATGGGTAAAATATCATCCTTGTGGAAGAGAGCCTATGTCAAAAAAGTTCCTGATTTCAGAAGAAACATGATTTTCTACTATGTCCCAATAAGTCTAGAAGAATAAGGCTGTCATGCCATCAGGACCTGGGGCACTGTTAAGATTAATAGCAAAGACAGCTTTTCTGATTTATGATCTTGAGGGTAATCTCGTGAGTTTGGAGTTCATTGTAGTAGTTACCCTTGGTTGAAAGTCTGCTAGGATGTTTGGGAGATCAAAGTTTGAATCTACAGCAAATAGGTTGTTGAAGTATTGAACAACAACTTCACCTTTCAAAGAATCGGCATATTGAGGATTTCCTGAATTATCTATTAGGAATTCTATTGAATTCTTTGCTCTTCTGGTTTTGACAGAGTGATGAAAGAATTTAGAATTCTTGTCTCCTCCTTTCAACCAGTTTTCCCTACTTTTTTGTTTCCAATAGATTTCTTCTTGTTTATACTGAAAAATCAGGTCCTGTTTGAGTTGATAGATCTTTGATGTAGAAGGGTTTCTGCTGGACTGCTCTGTTTCTAGGTCTTTCTCAATCTGTTTAATGGTAGCAGCTGCATTAGTGATATTCCCTTTTTTCCATTAACTTAGGATTGATCTGCTTTTGATTAACTTTTCCAGTGAAGTAGAGAGTGAGTTTTGCTCCTTCCAGCATCTGTCAATAATGTCCCTGGTTTCTAGTTGTGAAATAAGCCTCCAATCAAATTTAAAATATCCCCTGAAACTTTTATGATCTGGAGCTAGTTTAACTAAAACCGGTATGTGATCTGAACCGCGTTTATCCAGAAAGTATTATGTAGTTGTTGGGAATAAGGAAAACCAGTCTTTGGTGGCGAAGCTTCTATCCAATTTGCATTCAACCCAAAAATCACCTCTTCTGCCACCCCAAGTAAAAGGGTTACCATGACTGTTAAGTTCAGAGAATTTGTAGCATTGAATCATATCATTAAAATCTTGGTAGGATTGGGAGTTTCTCTCTACTCCCCTTATTTTCTCACCTCCATGGAGCAATTCGTTAAAATCACCAATAATGTTCTAGCCCTTTTTCCTGTGGATGCTAAAACGAATAATTCTTTCCCAAACTTTGGCTCTTCCCTTGATATACGGGTCACCATAAACAAAAGTAAAGTAGAAGGATATATTTCCCATAGAAACTTGAGTATCTATACAATACTTATATGAGAATAAAATATCTAGCTTTATATTTTTTTCCAAAAGAGAGCTAACCCGCCACTACCGCCTATAGGGTCAACTGTAAATTGATTTTCATAGCCTAAACCTTCTTGTACTTATATAATAGCGCGCTTCTAATTTTTAGTTTCCATAAAAAAATGATATCAGGGAAATGATCTCTTCTCAGATCCCTCAGTCTAGGAACTACCAGGTCTTGAGCGCGACCGAGACCCTGGCAATTCCAACTAAGTATGCTCATTCTGGCTTTGGCAGCCCTTTAACGAGGGCCACCATTTCAGATTTCTTTTTCGAGCTTTGTGATTCTTGCAACTGTGCATTTCCTCTTTTCCTCTTTGGTTTGGTCTCTTCTTCTGGTAGATCCACATGAGATGAAAGAGCCTGAATTTGAGATAGACGTCTAAGCTTTGTAGGTCTTCGTCGTCTGTTTCCTTTGCTACAGCCAGTCCCGGAACCCGAGGGCTTAGAATGCCCAAGGGGGTAAACCGTAGGAGCTGGTGAATATGGTAAGAGAGGGGTTGAGTTGGCAGGGGAGAAAGGTGTATAACTATGTTCCATGATCATGTTGCCATGTATTGAGACTGAGAAGTTTCTCCTTGCACTTGAGATTGCTGCTGCCATTAGTTTGGGTTGAGGGGAGTTTGGTGAAGTGAAATATGAGCTTGAGAAGTCAAAAACCATGCCTTTTCCTTTGTCTAATTCTTTAGAGATGATTGGAGCAGCTTCCAGTCTTAGAAATTTTTTTTGAGAGATATGATTAGCATTGGCACTTTTTACTGATTGCTTTATTCTTTCAATTCTGATGTGTTTTTCACTGTCTAGACCATGATGCAGGTATTATCTCATTTCCTGAAGAACTTCGGGAGCCATCCTAAGCCGGCCTGTGATTGGATCCAAACCAACCTGCTCTTATGAAAGAATCCCATAAAGTGGGTCATGGGGCTGAAGGGTTTTGGAGGCTGAGCTATGCTGAGAGGATGAGGAGAATGAGTCTGAACCTTGAACAGAGCTGGGAATGATATAAGGGCACTTTTCCTGAAAATATGTAAGTCTTTGACATCCATAGCATCTCTTTTGTAATTTTTTAAAATCGTATAGAATCTTTGTTTGTTCACCAGAGGGTAATGTAACAGTTTTAAAGCGTCTTAGGGGTTGATCAACATGAATTTTTACTTGAACCCTAACATAATCACGACTTTGAGGTTTAGTGGGGTCAAAAGCAAGTTCCAAAACTTGTCCTGCGAAATCTCCTAATCTGAGTATTGTTTCTTCTTTGTAATGGTTGACAGGAATGTTTCTGAGTTTGATCCAAACAGTAAGGAATTGGAGATAGTTTGGAGGGGGATTTGCTGTCCGTCTATCAAGCACTACAACCCATTGGTTGAAGGTGTGTACTCCTTTTTCCAAAACAGTTTGAAGATCATGTTCATATTTGAATATGAATTGGAATGTGTCTTGGGTAAGTGCAATGCCTCTCACACGGTCATAGATCTGCCATTTCCTTGGGAAATCATGGTTAAGATCAGACATTTTTTGGTTTTCAGGGTTGAAGAGGCGACCTAGGATACTCATGTGATTCTGCTCAGCTGAGCTAAATGTTGGGGTAGCTGGAAGGAGAAAAGGGTCTTCACCTTCTTCAAGTGTCATACTGTAAACTTTACCAGTGAGATCTTCAGCCATCAAGATGAAACTGATCGGAATAATGGATGATTTGAGTTGATGTGAGAAAATGAGAGTGGGGCTGATGGGAAACAACCCAAACTTTGTCCTAATCCTCTAAAGTGAAACACTCTAGATGAAAAAGAGAGTCCTAAGCCCTTTCAAGGGAGTCCGTACGAATATGTATATGTGCTGTTTCTTATTTATAATGTTATTTAATCTAGAGTTCTAAGATTTTCTTCATTAAAGAAAAGAATATCTTATCGTTTGCTTTGAAGGTTTACACAAATAATGTATTTTTAGTATCATATTTAAAAAATGTATATTTAAATGATATATGTTACCATATTTAGTTTCACTCATTATAACAATTATCTTCCCTATTTTCGAATCCAATATTACGTCTGGACCACAAAAACTCAAACAGTTTTTTATTAGATACAATCCCAAATTTTTTCATATTAATTAAAATTAAAAATCTCATATATTAACAACATTTTTTTATCTAATCTTCCAATAAAAATGTTTTTGACCCTCTTTCTCTCATTCTCTTACATTTGACCGTGCTCACTTAACCAAATTAGTAAAAAAATCTCAAAAAATACACAAACTATTGAAAAACTGGACAAAAAAATACACGAACTATTTTTATTAGTTGTTTAATACACCAAGTATAAGAAAATTGTCTTTTAATACACGAGCTTTCAAAATCCGTAGACTTTCAAAATCGTAGTTAACAAACGTTAATTCGATTAACTTTGGTTAATTAAATCTGTTGACTTTTAATTACTTGTAATTAAGTAAGTTTGGTAATGACGAAACTACCCTTACTCACTTTAACCTTCTAATTTTTTTCCCAAATCAATTATAGAGTATGAACCCTCAAACATTTTTTCCCAAGTCATGATTGTTGTGTTTAGTGATGTGAGGGTTGTGATTTTAAGAGAAAATAAGAAGAAGAATCGAGTTTTGGTTTCAACAAGTATGAGGTAATGTTTAAGAGTTCAGCTAGGAGAATGGGGTGACAGACACAATGGAGCAAGCTTGGTACAAGTTACCTCATAAGGGAATGAAAAAAATTAAGTTGATGTATGATGATAAAGATGTTGACATTGTCAAAATGTTTTGTGTTGCCATGACAACATAAACAATTGACTTGTTCATTGAACAAGTTCCAAGACCACAAGTAGATCCAATACGATTGTTAATGTAAAGTGTTGAAGGTGTTGATAATGTAGGTGATGATGAGTTTAGTGGAGGAAGTCCAACATAAGAAGAAGGAGAAGAAGTAGTAAAATAAGCAGTAGACGACACGCTTCTTGAAGCTCTTTTTGGTGAAGGAGTTGATGCATCAAATGACCATGATGTACCTGTTGAAGAAGATGAACCAAATGTATATGGTAATGTTAGACATGTAGACTTTGATGATGTTGATGACTTTGAGATGAATTGTTTTAATGTAGAAAAACCAGAGGAAGTGGTGGACACAGACGATGAATGGGAAAACTTCAATGAATAGGAGACTGATATCTCAAGGAAGACTTACCAAAAAAGAGAAGGCTCTTTACTTGTGGTGAATGCAAACGTTTGGTAGTGGAGAAGAGTTCAAGGATCAATTGTTGAGGTATGTATTGAAAACTAACTATGATGTCAAGTCGTGTAGATGGGAAAACAGATTTGGCAGCCGTGTGTACACATGAGAATTGGGATTCGAAGATATATTGCTCGGTTAAGAAGCAAAAAAAGTGTTGGCTGGTGAAAGTTTATGTGAATTCACATAACCACTTGAAGAGTGGAAAATCTATGATGCTTTAACAAGGTACCGTTGTGAAATTGTACAAAGATAAAGTAAGGAGAAGGCATGGTTTAAAGTGGACAGACATTAAAGATGAGGTTATGATGATATGTAACCTTTCAGTTTCTAAGTGGGTATGCACCAAAGCAAGGAGGATAGACTTAGAAATGGTTATAGAAACTCAAATGCAACAATTCTCTAAGCTTTGGATTATGAGGCTGAGCTACGACGTTCCAAACCAGGGACATCTATTGAGATTGTGACAATTCCTCGGGAAGATGGTAGGCAAGTTTTCAACAGATTTTACATTCATCTTAAGGTTCTTAAAGACTCATGATAATGTTTTTCTAGGCCTATTATTGGTCTAAATAGGTCTTTCATGAAGTGGGAATTAAAATGAGAAGTATTGGCTGTTGTGGGGAGAGATGCAAATAGTTGTATATATCATGTAGCTTGAGCTATAGTTAGAGTAGAGGATAATGAATCTTGAGCTTGGTTTATGGAGAAGTTGAAGAAAAATTTAGATTAGGGTTATGGAATGGATTCACTATGATCTTGGATTAGCAGAAAGGATTGATTAATGTTGTTGATAATCTACTCCCAAATGCATATCATAGGCATTGTGTTAGACACAATTTTGCTAATTGGAAGAAAGCATATGAGCAGGGTGAGTATGAGAGCTATTTTGGAAAATTGTTTTTATTCCTTATGTTGGTGACTATCAGTATAATATTGGTACTTTTAAGGAATTTAACACAGTGGCATATGAAGATTTACTACAAAAAGAGCCTAAGATTTGGTGTAAAGCCTTCTTCTCTAAGGATGCAAGGTGTGAGGATGTATGCAACAATATGTTCGAGAGTTTTAACAGGACCATCAAGGAAGCTCATAAGTTCCTTGTGTTAAATATGCAAGAGGAGATAAGGAAACTTGCCACGAAGCGCATATGTAAGAGGCATGATAGAACAATAAAGTACAAGAACAAGTTTCCCCTGAGTATAACAAACATATTTGAGAAAAACAGAAGGGATATCAAGCATAGTTCTGTGATTAAAACTAGTGAGAGTTTGTATGAGGTTATAGATAAATAAGGAAGCTTCAAAGTATGTCTTCCAAATATGCATTGTGTGTGTAACTAGTGGGATGTCACATGAATTCTTTGTAGGCATGCCATTCATGTAATCACAGAGAATAATTGTGACCCAGTGGAGTAAATATTCTAGCTCACTATCTAACTACTTATGTGTGTATTGTGTAGATGCTCAAATCCACAACGTAGATTTATCAAAATCATTTTACAAGAATTCATCGATTTTTGTCTTAATAAGGAAAAATTCACAACACAAATTTATGAGAAAAAAGTTTGTATTAATTGAAAGATTTGCTCTAAAGCTCGAGCTCACGTACAGATAAAATACTAAGTAAAAGATGAAAAATATCCAATGCCTTATCTCTCTTCTGATTCTTCTATTTATACTTCTCCGACTCAGCTTTGATTCTTGTTGGGGCTTCCGGACACTTTGGACTTTTGTTCTCATATTCCCGCTGAGTTAATACCTCCTTGTCCCCACGATCTCGACGTATCCCAAGAAACTCGGAACGGTTAATACTCGATCTCTTCTTGGTTGGGTTTCCCTTGATCTTCCTGGGTCATGCAATGTACTGGGTACTCAATCGTTCCTTCAATGTACTTAGGTAGAATAGACTCTCTCAGAGAATCCTCTAGAGATGACATATACTGGGCTCTGAGATACAATTTCACAAATTGAGGCGAAATCTTGTTGAGGGGGTTTTGACACCAACAGATTAGTCCCCATGTCTTCCTTATCGTTTTGCGAATTAGGTGACCTTCGGTTACTTTGGTGACAAATCCTCAGCAGGATTTCAAGTTCATAGATTCCTTCAATTCAATTAGCTTACGGAAAAATCACTTCCATGAGATATATATTGTCTGCTCCAATCGACGAAAGCCAGATTTTCCATGATGATCGGAAATTCCGTTGTCAAATTGGTTGTTCAAATTTGAGATGATCTAACTCATATTTGATTTGCAATTTATCGTTAAAGAGGAAAAGAAACTATTCTTGGGAATCTTAGGAATCCCGAATATATCCGGTAACGCATGCATATTTTAAAAAAATTAAAATTCAAAAAATAGGTGGTGTTAGGTATAATTGCGCATAAAAAAGCGATTCATGACTCCCGAGGCAGTTATTATTTGTTTTCTATCCCTTCAACCATTCAGAACCATCATTCTCCACTCCACTTTCAATTGTCATCTCTCTCATCCTCTACGCAACAAGGTAAAAGAAAACTTAAAATCCCTCCTCTTTACTTTAATGTTTTAGGGCTTGAACTTTTATCCTCCAACATTGTTCCCCTTCCTTCCGATTTCTCTTTCCTTTCTCCCTGTCTCCAAATTTCATTTCTTAAGAATAGTTAGCCATCACTCTCTCCGCTCAAGAAGTAAGAGTTATTTGTCTCTAGTTGCTACTGGTGGGGGGGGGGGGAGTTGTATCCTTGGCGGTTTCAAGTAGGACGTCCAGGGCCGTCGCCACTCCGGCCATAATGTCTTTCTCATATACCCTATCGACCGTGGCTTTGGTGGCGGTAAATTAGGAATTATTCGGTTTCCCATTAGATGTTAGGTATCTTATTCCGCAGCCTGGGCAGTTTCTGGTCTCTCCTCCATATGGGTTCGTGACGGTCCGATACATCCGGTGCCGTGGAATGGCTTTGAGTCAACTGATGCCGAAAGGGATTTGACATGCAGTATTCTTGATGATTCATGCCTGAGAAATTGTGGTTTTAATTAAGGTGCGGTATGCTTAAGGAAATTACTCACATCAAGAAGGGTCCTAAAGGGGGTCTTTGGTATATTGCTAACAAGCCGAACCATGGGTTCACATTTGGGAAATCACCTAAGGATGATGCTGAATGAGATCAGTTCTACTTTTCATAGAAATCAACCATCTGTCTTACGGGACCAAATATCATGGGGATCTTCAAGCCTAGTGGACTATAGCGATTGGTCTGAAGAGCCTCAAATTTCATATTATCCATTTTCTTTTGCTTCATTTTGGTTCAATAATGAATCGTTATTCCAAACTTTCTTTAATTCCTCTGTGTTTGTTGACTTACTAGTCCTTAGAGTCTTTTTTAGTCCCGCATCTGATCAACGTTGATGATCCTTCTCCAGAGCGCCTGAGGAATCATGACCTTCTAGAGAACAACAAGATGAATAATTGGAACATATTTGACGGGGAAATGGTTTCTTGTAACTGGCTTATATTGTCCCCTATTTCTGAATTGTCTTCAAGTAAGAGGCTGAGTTAGGATTCGTGTCTACATTCAAAGGTATCGTGACTCGCTGGGTTATATTTTTGCAGGTAATCCATCTATTTGTCCTTTTGTCACTAAGTTCATGAGGGATCCAAAATCATACCGCAAGGCTCGCAAAAATAAGAACATAAGGGCGCTTCTAGCTCAAGGGACCCAGGGGCGATGCAAGATGCTTAGACACCGAAAGAGCGCGTGCCCACAGACACAGAGATGACTGGAGTTTCTGACTCATCTTGGGGTGGTTCTACTCGGGAGAAACCTGTAGGCTCTGGAAAAGATGTTCTCCGCCCGCCACCAGTCTGTAGGAGCGTTTGTCATAGAGAAAATCCAGTGGAGAAGAAGCATTGTACTCAAGAGTCGCCACCAATTGGGGCACATATTTTGGAGAGTTTTCTTTCAGCTTCACTTGGCCACGATAATCTCCCATTGTCAAAGACGGGGATCTTTGCGCTGATCTCATATCCAAACTCTGTCTGGGGGTCCTAATGTACGATCATAGGACTCTGACCACCCATATAGAGTATGTCGAATGGGCTCGATCCCACGCCGAGGTACGTTATGATTCGAATTGTTGGTTTATCGCATTGGTTATGTTGAAATTGGAT
This sequence comes from Iberis pinnata, assembly GCA_900406425.1. Taxonomy (NCBI): domain Eukaryota; kingdom Viridiplantae; phylum Streptophyta; class Magnoliopsida; order Brassicales; family Brassicaceae; genus Iberis; species Iberis pinnata. Next base: position 10,151 of record OVBE01004558.1, on the reverse strand, counting down.
GGTTAAAGTGAGGGGTAATTTCTTTCGATGTAGACTACGAATTTGGTGAATCTTCTGGTTAGGGTTCTAGATAACGAGCTCCGGAGAACAAAGAGACATTCAGGTATGGAGCTAGTTGCAGAGAGTGATGCTCATGCTGATAAAGTCATTCATGAGCTTAAAGACATAATGGGTAGGGTGGAGGCGTTGGGTGAAGAGAATACCAATCTGAAAACTGAAATTGTTGAGGAGCTGAGGAAAAGAGACGTGGTGAGGATGAATGAGGATGCTACTCGTCATGAAAAGGTAAGGCAGAGGTTTGAAGAGAAAGCTAAGAGTATTGCGACTGAGTTGGATGCAGTTCGAAAAAACATGGAAAAGATGGTGGCTGGGAAGGTTGAAGAAAAGGAAAAGGCTATGATTGACAGGTTCACAGCAAGGATGGATTAGGTCAAGTGTAAAGTGGTAAGCTAGAGGGTGTATCAAGAGAAACTGATGCAAGTCGAGCATATTAAAGGGAATTTGGAGCTGATTGATAGCANGGGGGGGGGGGGGGGGAGTCGACGCTTGAATCTGAGAAGGCTGAGTTGGAAAATGATAGAGAGACGTTTCCTATATAATTAAAGCAACTGGAGCTTAAAGAGCTGAATGTCAAGAAAGATTGGGTCACAACTTCGTCTGCGTATGATTTGAGTGACCAACCTAGTGAAACTCCTAAGTCAAGTCTTGTTGAGGTTTTTAATCCTTACGATTCTAACCTGCCAATTCTTGACTCAACCGAGGAGATGGTGGTCTAGGCAGAGAAGGATAAAATCTTAGTCATGGACGTCGGTTGCGATGCTCAGGAGGACGAGATCAGCCTGGATGCGCGAGGAGTACTGGATAGAGTTGTGGAGGTTGTTGTTCGTATTGGAAAGGTTGCGACTGAGACATATGAAGAAGCCCCCGAGGCCGACGGAGGTGGCAACAACGAAATGGAGTGATCGTCTACGATTTCCATTTTCTCGGTTCCTTTATTTTCGCTTTATGTTTCTCAAATCTTGAACATGGCTGCCTAGGGAGGCTTTTACCCAAATATTTTGTTTCCTTGGTTGTGTAAACTTGAACCTATTTCCGTCTCAGTTTAAGTGGTTTGGTTTTTAATCTAGTTAGCTTTGAAAAGATCTTTTGCGTTTGCTTGTTGCTTGCACACGTTTCGTTTGGATAAGTAGGTTTCAAGATTTACTTAGGTGTTATTCTGCTTAAGTGATATCTTAGATGCATATTTGGCAAAGACTGGCATTTTTTATATCAAACTTATTGTCATAAAGTGGCATATTTATTCGAGAAGTCGAATGTTAATCTAATGATGAACGTTTCAATCATTAAAAATATTTGTCATTCGTTTCAATGTATTGTTGCGAGACGAGGTTTGGATTTAGCATTTACATGTTAATGAGGTTTGCTTAGGTTGATACCTACTGGAGGGTGTGTCACACAATGTGATATTTGTTGTATTGTTATTTCCTTATTAGGTATTATGTTAAGGAAATATGATTAAGTATGTAAATAATATTATGATTTGTTTGATGTGTTGGGTATGGTGTATTCTGTCCTCGCTTTCGTCTGGGTATTGGTAGAAAAACAGACGGAAGTGACTTAAATTAATATACTTAGGTGATTAGTATATCAGAAGTCCCCATGTGTTTCGTTGCACTAGTAGTCGCATGTGCTGAGATCGTTCTTCCATGTTATGCACGTCAATTGTGAAGATAGGGTCCTTCCCGATCATGATAAGATTTGTGTTGTGTTTACGAGGGCGTTAAGAGGGGGTGGTGAAGGCGTCAGCTACATCCCCAACATTTTGGAGAAAAATTGAGGAACAAAGAGCGGGAGGGCTGGGGCAGAGAGTAAGGATCACTTACATCTCCCCTATTGTTTGGGAAACTTTTAGAGATAAAGAAAAGGAGGGTTGGGGCAGGGAATAAGATCAGTTACATCTCCCGCATTTTTTTGAGAAAGATTTAGAGACAAAGAAAGGGAGGACTGGGGCAGAGAGTAAGGATCAATTACATATCCTCCATTTTTGAAAAGAATTTAGAGATAAAGAAATGGAGGGATGGGGCATGGAGTAAGAATCAGTTACATCTCCTCCATTCTTTGAGAAAAATTTAGAGACAAAGAAGAGGAGGGTTGGAGCAGGGAGTAAGGATCAGTTACATCTCCCCCCATTTTCGAGAAAAATTTAGAGACAAAGAAAGGGAGAGCTGGGGAAAGGGAATAAGGATCAATTACATCTCCTCCCTTTTTAAGAAAAATTTAGAAATGTTGTCGCAACGTTTAGTATTTTATTGATAGTTATAGTTCAACTCCCTAAACAGAGTTTCCTACATACCCCTTAAATGGGGATGAAGCCTTGGTCATATTTCACTAAAAAGGTTTACAAACACCGTAAAATAAGATTGTGATGAAGACAAATTGTGTGGCTGCCTAACAGTGGAAAATTTTCAAGTGTTGAGCGTTTTATGGGTGACTTTCCTCGTTCTCGTCTTCGTCTTCTAATTAGTATACTCATGATTTGATGATCTTTGAGATCTTGTAAGGCCCTTCCCATATGATTCCCAGCTTTCCAGCGTTTTTTTCCTGCCCGAGCAGGAAATACTTCTCGTAGTACTAGCTCTCCTTCTATGAATCTATGCTGTTTGATTTTCTTGTTGTAAAAATTCTTGTTGTAAAAACGTGATGCGGCATTTTGATATTTCTACAACCATACCATCGCTTGATCCCTTCTTTCGTCGATTGTGTCGGCTATGTCAATAAGCATCTAGGCGTTTTGGTCTGTGCTTTGCAGTGCTAGCTCCCTTCTCAGGCTGGATACCTCTATCTCAGTTAGTATGACAGCCTCGGTGCTGTAAACTAGAGCGAATGTGGAGTCGTTAGTTTCCCTTTGGGGTGTTGTTCGGTATGACCATAGCACTTCTTCCAGTTCGTCTGCCCATTTTTCTTTCTTTGAATATAGTCTCTTTTTAGTCTATCTAGTATGATTTCATTGGCGGCCTCTGCCTGGCCGTTTGCCTGCACCTAGTAAGGGTGTTGAGTAAGTAAGGTTAACTCGCATTCTTTCACATAAATCTTTGAACTTGTCAGAAGTGAATTGGGGACCGTTATCAGTATGTATTTTGTAAGAAATTTTGTGGCGACAAATTATGTTCTTCCAAATGAAAGACTCCACGTTCTTGGATTTCACTTTTGCAAATGATTCAACCTCTATCCAATTAGAAAAATAATCGGTCAGCACGATTAGAAAACGCTTATGCTTCGACATGTTCATCTCACTAATTATGTCCATAGACCATCGCATAAATGGGTAGGGTGTTGTAATGGACTACATCTCATCAGTTGGCCGGTAGATTAATTGTGCATGTTTTTGGCATCTTTCGCATTTTAAAGCGTGTTTCTTGCAGTCCCTGATCATCGTTAGCCAATAATAACCATATTGTTTGATTTTAAATACTAAGGCTCTGCCGCAGGCTCCGTTGTGGACTTCTCTTATTATCTTCCGGGTTTCGTGACCAAATATGCATTTTAAGAGTAATCCTCAGACGCTCCATTTATAGAGGTTTCCGTCGAGCTGGATGTATCTCACACTTTTGGCTTTGAGTGTTCTAGCGTCCCATTTTCTTGGGGGTAAGATCCCATATGTTATGTATGCAAGTATCTTGATTCGCCAATCTATCTCTATCTCGAACCCGTATGCTTCCATTGTGACCTCATCCTCCACCACATCTTCTGGGTCTGGGTTCACATTGTACTCCTCTATCGTTACTTGTATGACGTAAGTGTTCTTGGTTACCGAAATGCTAGGATTGTTGATGGTTTCAACAAATAGGACTCTGGTCATCTGGGGATTGGTGGTCGAAGCTAAGGCGACTAGGGCGTCCGCATGTGTATTTTCTCCCCTGGAGATTTTGATCAGTTCAAATTCGAGGAAATCTTTGGCGAGATCCTTCACTACTTCAAGGTATGCTTCCATCTTATCATCTCTCGTATCGTATTCACTGATGAACTGATTTTCCACCAGCTCAAAATCGCAGTACGCGTTGATTTGTTTTGCTCCTATTGCTGATGCTAAACGAAAACATGCTATCATTGCTTCGTAGTCAGCCTCATTATTTGAAGTTGCAAAGTTTAGCCTGAACGATTGCTCTACCATCTCCCTCGTTGGAGCGATGAGTCGTATGCCTATTCTGGAGCCATGCTTGGAAATTGCTCCATCAATGTAAAGGGACCACCATGCTTTGGAGTATTTAGATTTATTTTCCATCTCTGGTGGCAGTTCGATGCAGAAATATGCGAGCACTTGGGATTTCGTGCGTGTTCTGTTTATGAACTCAATATCGTATTCGTGCAGCTCGACTGTGCACTTGGACAGTCATTCAGACTGGTCCGGACTATGATGCGATTGGTTTGAGTAGACGACTATCGAATGTGATTGGAAATAAGATCGTAGCTTTCTTGCCGAATAAACTACTTCTAATGCCAATTTTTATATCGTCGGGTACCTGGTTTATGCCTCGTCCAAGATCTTACTTAGTTAGAATATTGATTTTTGGTTTTTGAGGTCTTCACTTACTAAGATTGAGTTGATCGCATGTGTTAAGACCAATATTTAGAGGAATAACATCGCGTCTTCCTGCGGTTTGGATAGCACAGGGGTGTCATCAAGTAGTTCTTCAGTTCCTTAAATATATGTTCGCATTATTCATTCCAAATCAACTTCTTATTTCCTTTGAGTAGGTTGTAAAAAGGTAGGCATTTTCCCGTCGACTTGAATATGAAGCGTGTTAGGGCTGCTATGCGGCCAGTCAGTCTTTGCACTTCCCTTGTGTTTTTGGGAAACGATATCCTTATTAACGTGATGATCTGATTTGGATTGGCCTTGATGCCTTGTTTGGTTACTAAGTAATCTAAGAATTCCCCTGAGGTGATTGCGAAGGTGCACTTAGCTAGGTTCAACTTCATCCCGTTAGTGTTCAGGATTTAGAAGCAGACGCGGAGGTCCCACACGTGGTCATATTTGTCAGAGGATTTGATGAGCATGTCGTCGATATGTACGTCCATCGTTTTTATGAGCTGTTCCGAGAACATCTTATTGACCAAGCGCTGATAGGTTTCCCCAACGTTCTTCAAGCCGAAAGGCATCACCTTATAACAATATATGCCCCTATCGATGGAGAAGGCTGTTTTTTCTCTGTCGTCAGGGTGCATTAGTATTTGGTTATAGCTGGAAGAGACATCCACGAATGATAGGAATCTATATCCTGTTGTGGCTTCTACGAGTTGGTATATATTTGGCAGTGGGAAAATTTCCTTGGGGCACGCCTTGTTCAGGTCGGTACAATCGATGCACACTCTCCATTTTCCATTTTTCTTCTTTACCACCAATGGGTTTGTCAGAAATTCGAGTTATTTGACTTCGGTGATGGACCCTGCGCCCAACAGTTTTTCCACCCCGTCTCGAACTATTTGAGCTCGTTCAGCACCCAACTTCCATTTTTTTGTTTGACTGGTTTGTAGATTGGATCTACATTTAGCTTGTGAACAATCATTGTTGAAGCTTATGCCTAACAAGTCAATGGTGCTCCAAGAGAAAGTATGCTTATTATATTTGAGGAAAGTGATCATGTCTTCTTATATGTCCTTCCGTAATTTTGATCCTATTCTGACGCAACATTCTGGGAAACCCGGGTCGATGCAATGCGGCATCTCTTCTTCGAGCTTAGGTTTGTCATAGCGGAGCATTTTTGGGATGGTTGGTTCTCCAATATGGAGTTGCGATAATGTTTTCTTCATGAGCTGGAGTTCAACCAAAAAGCAGGCTCAGAAAGATCTTTGGCTTCCTTTGATTGTTTTGACCCCTTCCTTGGTAAAGAAATTGACACACACGTGATAAGTGGACGGCACTGCATTCATCGTGTTTATCCAAGGAGTCCCCAATATGGCTTTGTATATAGCTGGACGATCCATCATTGTGAATTTGATCATTTTGGATACTCCCGCTGCGTGCATGAGTAGTTTGATCATGTTGAGCGTCATGGCAGTTTCACTCGTGAAAGTTGATAAAGGCGTAGGAGGTCCTTATATTCAAGATAGTTCTACGTCCATATAGGCTAAAATTTCTTTGAAAATGAGGTCTACAAAGCTTCCTATATCTACGAGCACCCTTGCAATTTTGTAGTCTTAAGCGATTAGGTCGATGACCAATGGATCGGCATGCGGAAGACCGAGGCCCATGGTGTCCAGTTTATCAAAAAGGATGGAGTCTCCGACCTCTTGGATTTTAGTTTTCCATACCTCGCATGATGCTGCCTTTAGTTCGTACGCTTTGATCGATGTAACCGAGTTTAAACAGAATTGATGATTTCCCATGAACATGTTGATCCGTTTCTTGAATTGCAGTGTTGATCCAATCTATAGCAGCTCTTATCGCACTTGTTTTATAGTATTGGTTTATTCGTTAGGTTTCCCTGTGTCAGATGGAGCGTTTGTTGCGTTATTCTGGCTGGGTTCTACTAGCTCTCCTGATTTGTATTTTGCGAAGAGGGAAAAGTTGAAACTTCTACATTCCTCGGTTGAATGGACATCTTGGTTTTGATAATCGTAGTGTTTGTTCCTACTTTCCTTCTCTTCTGGTCGTTTACATTGGTCACAAAAATCGCTTTTTTGGGTCTTCCGGCGTAGAATTTTTTGTTCCCTACTGGGGAAGGACGTCTTGAGGCGCCCGACTGGGGTGTTGAATTTTTCTCCATACTTCTCTTTCGCATCTTGATTAGGTCTTTTTCTATTCATGCGAAGACCTTTCCTCTATGCAACGCATCATCAATAATTGTTGAAGGGTTTAGGAACAAGTCTTTTCAGAATTCTGAATCGCCCCAGACCGCATTTTTGAGGGTGTTAATGATAGCGTTATCAGTTACCACCACTCGGGATATCACTTTCTTGAATCGGTCAATGAACTGTCGGAGGGGTTCGTTAGGCCCCTGGGTCATACCCCACATATCAGCGTCCGAGATGTCTCTCTCAATGTAGATCGAGTCATGTTTCAGGAACATTAAACTCATCTGGTTATAACTATGGATAGAGCCCTTAGGCAGTCGGGAAGAACCATCTGGTTCACTAAAGAGTTGACAGTCATGTACACGATGGTTATACATGCGTCATTTTCGTGTTCGTCGAATTTTGCTCGATCGAGTGCTATGTGGAAGGCGTCATGTACACGATGGGGTATGTTTTTCCTTCATAAAAAAAGGATTTTTATTTTTCCAGGGTTCCGTACTTTGGAGTTTTTGATGTGCGGTGCATATGGGCTCGAGAACATCTCCTCCATCAGTCTCTTTAGCTTGGGAGTTGAGCTGATTGCTTGGTGAACCTTTGAATTCATTTATCGGACATCTTCTTGGAGAGAGTTTTTCCTCGCTTGGATCTCCCGAATTAGAGGTTGAGATCTCCTGTCAAGCTGGGATGAGGGATTGCGAAATTCCTCCTTGTATTTGTCGGATTCTCCGTCATAGCCTCCTGATAGATGGATACGGTCTCGATCTTCATCAGGGTCCTTAACATGTTCGGTGTGGTTCAATTATTTAGAGTCGTCCTGAGACTGGTTTCCCTTTGGAGTAGATTGTTTGTGGTTTCGGGGGCGGTGTGCGTGTGTCCTAACTGAGTTCAGGGTTAGAGTGAACGTCAATCTCCTAGAGTGATCTCCGGAAATGGGGTATCGTCGAGCCAAAGTCTGGAGCGATCGTCGACGTGTTAAGGCTGTTTGGTTGAGGCGTTTGGTGATCGCCTTGGTTTGCTCTGTAGATTATTTCGCCATTTTTTCAAGTCGATTGAGGAGGGACTAATTTAGGGCGTCTTGCTTCTCCAGTCTCCCGGACATGGATTTCACAGATTGGCGGAGCGTTTATATCATGCTGGTATAACTTTCAAGTTGCGGTGGTATTTCTTCGGACATGACAGCGACGTATCTGGTTGCGATGTTCCTTATGCGTTATAAAATCTTTGAATCTCCCCATAGTTGGTGCCAATTTGTGGATGCTCAAATCCACAACGTAAATTTTTTCAAAATTATTTTAGAGGAATTCTTCGATTTTCATCTTAATAAAGAAAAAATACAACACAAATTTCTGATAAAAAGAAGTTTGTATTTATTGAAAGATTTTCTCTAAAGCTTGAGCGCGCGTAAAAATAAAAGATGAAAATCACCAATGCCTTCTCTTTCTTCTGATTCTTCTGTAGTGACTAAGACACAGATACGACACTGAACGGAAAGACAGAGAGTTATCAAAAACACAAACTATTATTAGGAATCATTTAAACACTTTTACAAAGCTGTTTAATAAGATTTATTCAACATCCACACTTGGATTTGAGACTGACCAATTCCTAATCTACCCAACTCTCTTCACAACAATAGTTGTGATGCACTCTTTGTTCACTCACCAATGAACCCTAAATCCTAGACCTTGAAATTCGCTTTTTTTTTTTTCTTTTGAGAAAACAAGTCTTATGTTTTTTCTTTTCTTTTTCATTGAATGCATAAAGCTCACGTTCTTTTTCTGTAGTGACTTTATCATCCACCAAACTTCCTTGATCTTCTCCAAAATGTATATATTTCCAATATATTTCTTTCCAAGATCTTCTTAACCACTTTAGTTAATATCCTTTTTCTTGAGATATTCAACTAAAATTCTTTTTTCCTTTATTCACGTCAATGTCTTTTCCTCCAAGATATTTTGTTGACTTTTTCCACGTTATCAACACTTCTTCTTCTCCATGTCATCACGTATGTGTTTCCTCTCCATGTCATGAAGTTTGTGTTTCTTCAAACTCAACATTCTCCTCCTTTTTATCTGAATGTGTCACCTCAAGTATCTTGAAACTTATAACACAAGTACAAGAACCACATGCGTAAAAATAACTCGTGAAGAGACATGCATTTATGCCAAAAGTGAATCCTGATTAGTTACCTAATAGTTTTCAATAGTTATGCAGCATCCATAATGAAAAAATATACCATTAGACATAACAACCTAATTCACCTTGGAGTTTAGCATATAGCATATAGTGACTAACTCACTGCTGTGATACAGATTCAACTCACTAAACTTTAAGGACATCAAAATTTAGTTAGAATCAATCAAACGTGACTTTGCTCTATATTCTCCCCCCGCTTGAGTGCATATTCAGATAAAAACATCACGTTCTCATAGGTAATACTATTGGGAAAAGAATTAACTTACTCGGAAGTTTGAGCAAAACTACTTGGATTGAACGATTGAAATCATCAACAATTATTTGCATGTTGCTTGTGACGTTGTAAATCGTCGCATAAAAAGCCTAACTGTGAGAGTTCATAAACTTGCACAAAAACAATTAGTTCCATATTGGCTTATTTTCATGCGCAAAACCCAATAGATAGTAAGAATGAGATGAGTCAAATTCATACTTGGTGATAACACACTAAAACTCAATTAAGTTGAAATCATTTCCAGTATGCAACATGTTCTGCAACTTAACAGAGACTAAGGACCAAGATGTCAATGATTTAGTGAGGACTCCATGAGAATCAATTGAGCTGTGTAAACACACTTTTAACACAGTTTTAACAAAGAACAGAGTTTAGAAAGAGAGCTCAAGTATTCAGTAATTGTATGAACCACAAATCAAAACTTTAATAGATTTACAACCTGTAACTCCAATGGGTAGCTCTTTCTCAGCTGAGTAGCTGTCACACCATCAGATCACTTAGCATATAATCGTCCAACCCTAAACATATAGACTTATATTGGAGGTTTTTCTTTCGACCCCATGTAGCTTACATAATCACACATCATTTTTAGCTTGCTTTTTATGATTTGTGTAGCTATTTCTCAGCCAAGTAGTTGTNTATTTCTCAGCCAAGTAGTTTTCACACAATTTTTTTTTTTTTTTTTTTATCAAAACAGCTTGCAAACTTTGTGTTATTATGCAATGCACCTATACTGACAGTGATCACACTCAGATCTAGAATTTTTTTATCATCCTAATCCGAGATGGGTGTCGATCTTTTAGGTTACTACATGAAAACTACTCATCCCATCCAGACAGTGATCGAGCCCAGATCTAGAATGTTTTTATCATCCTAATCCGAATCG
>OVBE01004557.1:0-23685 GCA_900406425.1 Iberis pinnata | reverse complement strand
AAGGCGAGAAGGAACTCTCAATCCTCCAGCACGATGGGGGATAACCTCATTCCTAATATGTTCTTTCTCGAAGATCCGAACGACCCTCCTCTAGTTCATCAGATCCCAGTTGATGAAACCTGGTTAAACAACAACCCACCTCCACCTCCTGAGATAGACAATGCAATTATCAATCTGATAAGAGGAGGAGAATCAGGCAATCGAGTGCCACAAGGAGTTCAAAGAGGTGGTAATGGTAATCAGATGGAATTTGAAGTCATTTTGCTGAATGACCGATTAGAACAGGCTTTCAATCACCCACCTCAACAAGACAGGGTTCTAGTTGGAGACTTCAACAACCCTGAAGCTTTCCTCACTAATAGGAATGCTTTACATCCTCGTCAACCTCAGAGACATAATTATAATTTCCGGTTCCAGCTCATTCAACTCATACGTCAGAGTTAATTTTGTGGTCTTCCTACTGAACACCCCATGGATCACATAGACAACTTTGAGGATATATGCAGCACTGTCCAACTTGATGGAGTCCCTAGAGACTTCATGAATTGTAAGATCTTTAATCATTCTCTAGCGGACAGAGCTCTAAGGTGGCTAAAGTCTTTACCACCTAACTCCATAGAAACTTGGGATGATTGTAAATTCAAGTTCTTGAATAAGTTCTACACTCCTACTAGGACTAATAATATGAGAAACCAGATTTCTCAATTTCTTCATGGTCCCTCAGAGTCTTTCTATGAAGCCTGGGATATATTCAAGGAGTATCTTCGGGATTGTCCTCACCATGGATCTTCTGAGCTGAATCTTTTGAACACCTTTTATAGAGGTATTGAGCAGTGATATCGGCTTTCTTTGGATATAGCCAGTAATGGAAATTTTATGACCAAGCCAGTATATGAAGCATATCAGCTTATAGGCAACTTAGCTGCTAGTAGCAACAATTATTGCCCACATTTGGATAAATGGGGAGGATGATCTGACTCAGAATCCTCAGAACTGGCTGAAGTGAAGATGCTTCTTACTCAACTTCTCAATAACCAGAATCAGAAACACTCTAAAGACGTAGAGAAGACTGAAGTGGACTGTTTTGCTCTTCAAGCTCCTCGGGTTGTAGAAGAAGAAGTGAGCTACATCAATAGCCAAGGTCAGAGAGTGTTCAACCAAATATATAATCAAGGGTTCAACAAGGGTTTTGTCCATAAGGATTTTGTGCAAAACGTTGGAGGGAATAATTTTCAAGGAAATCGGAATATGAGCTTTGTTCCAAACTACAATTCAGGCGGCTTTCAACAACAATCTCAGCCTGTTTATCAACAAGCGCCTCCACCTCAAGCTTAGCAATAGGATAAGATGGAAGTTATGCTAAGAAGGATACTATAAGGTCAGCAACAGACTGAGAGGAACTTGAATGTCAATATGGATATCATATATGGTTATTTGAATCAAAAGTTCGAAAGCTTGTCTTCTCATATCAAGCATTTGGATACTCAAATGGTTCAAACCGTTGAAGCTGTGAAGCGACCACCAAGTTTTCTTTCTGGGATGTCTGATTCAAGATCCAAGGATGAGTCTATGAATGTTGTTATGTTGAGAAGTGGAAAGTCTCTTGTTGTGAAAGAAAAATCTGCTAAAGTTATGGTTAAACAAACTGAAAAACCTGCAGAAAAGGAGAATTTGGAAAAATCTGTAGAGATTGAGATCGATCGATCCAAGCATGGATTGATCGATCCTATTAAGGCAGGAATTACCGTAACTTCAGATCGATCGATCTCTTCTGGATCGATCAATCTGTTGATCTCAGAGTCGAAAAACAAGGAAATCGATCAATCCAAGCATGGATCGATCGATCATACTTCCCAGAATGCTGAAACTCCAATTCGAGTTTACAAACCTAAGGTTCCATACTCTATGCAACCGAAGAAATCTAGAAAAGATCTAGAAGATGCAAAGTGCAAGGAGATGATTCGAGAACTTACCGTTCAATTACCATTTTCTGATGCTTGTCAAATGATTCCTTCTTTAAGGAAATATGTCAAGAACATGCTCACGAATAAGATCAGTTTGGAAGAGGGAGCAATGCTAATCATAGAAGAATGTAGCTCGATACTTCAAAACTGTATGCCTAAGAAACTTGGAGATCCAGGAAGTTTTCTTGTATTTGTATAGATTGGTGATTTTACATTCGCAAGATCCCTTTGTGATTTGGGATTTAGTGTGAATCTTATGCCTTTTTCTGTGGCTAAAAGGTTGGGTATGACTGATATAAAGGACACCAAGATCTCACTTATTCTTGCTGATCGTTCTGTGAAGTATCTGGTCGGAGTTCTTGAGAACCTTCTGTGAAGATTGGGACAGCTTTTGTACCAACTAACTTTGTGGTTCTGGAGTTTGGAGAAGAACCAAAAGATCCTCTCATATTGGGAAGACCCTTTTTGGCAACAACTGGAGCTATTATTGATGTGAAGAAAGGAAAGATCGATCTTCATCTCGGTAATATGGTTATGAAGTTAAATTTACAAGATGTTTTGAAGAAACCAGCTCTAGATGCCAAATCCTTTTGGGTAGACACCATCGCAGAAGCTGTCGAGGGAGTTTCTGATAACTTCTTACTTGATGATCCTTTAGAAATTGCATTGACTAACGTTGCTGATGAGTCATTTTCCCTTAGAGATGATGTTTTAGGTTACACCAGGATGTTAGACTCTTGTAGGAGTATTGAAAGGATGGCCAACCAAGTAGAATTGTTGGAGACAGCTGCCAAGTCTCCACCTAAACCGTACCATGCGTCCCTTACTGATGAATGAAGCAAGCTGAAAGCTCCAAAATTGGAACTTAAACCTCTTCTAGTCGGGCTATGGTACGCATTTCTATGTCCTAATTCCACTTATCCCGTGATTGTGAATGCTGATTTAAATAGCGTAGAGACCGCCTTACTTCTTTCTAAGCTAAGAAAGTATCGTAGAGCTCTAGGTTATACCTTAGATGATATCATAGGGATTTCACCAGATTTGTGCATGCATAGGATATATTTAGAAGATAAATCTAAGACTTTTGTAGAACATCAAAGAAGGTTAAACCCTAACTTGAAAGATGTTGTTAAGAAGGAGATAATGAAACTTCTAGATACGGGTATTATTTATCCTATATTTGATAATAGTTGGGTTAGCCTTGTTCATGTAGTTCCCAAGAAAGGGGGAATAATAGTGGTTAAAAACGAGAACGATGAGTTGATTCCAACTAGAACTATCACATATCATATAATGTGTATAGACTATAGGAAATTGAATGCTGCAACCCGCAAAGATTATTTTCCTTTACCTTTTATTGACCAGATGTTAGAGAGATTGGCTAATCACCCTTACTATTGTTCTTAGACGGTTATTCAGGTTTCTTTTAGATTTTGATTCACCCAGACGATTAGGAGAAGACGACATTCACATGTCCTTTTGGTATTTACGCTTATCGCAAGATGCCTTTCAGTTTATGTAATGCTCCAGTAACTTTTCAAAGATGCATGATGTCTATCTTTACTGACCTTATTGAAGATATCATGGAAGTTTTCATGGGTGATTTTTCTGACTATGGTTCTTCTTTCGATGTGTGTCTTGCTAACCTGTGCAGGGTTCTTCAGAGGTGTGAAGAGAAGCATTTAGAGTTGAACTGGGAGAAGTGTCATTTCATGGTGACTAATGAGATTGTGTTAGGACACAAGATCTCTGAGAAAGGGATTAAAGTGGATAGGGCTAAGATAGATGTGATAACTAACTTGCAAGATCCTAAATGCGTTAAGGACGTTCGCAGCTTCTTAGGTCATGCATGCTTCTATAGAAGATTCATTCAAGATTTCTCAAAGATTGCTAGACCCCTTACGAAGCTGATGTGCAAAGATGTCAAGTTTGAATGGGATGACGATTGCCAAACTGCATTTTTATCGATCAAAGGAGCCTTGGTAAGTGCTCCTATTGTGCAACTATTGGACTGGGATTTGCCCTTTGAAGTGATGTGTGATGCAATTGATTTTGCGGTAGGAGCTGTTCTTGGACAACGAACGGATAAGAAGCTTCACGTCATTTACTATGCCTCTAGGACTCTTGATATAGCTCAACAAAATTATGCAACAACTGAGAAAGAGCTCATGGCGATTTTCTTTTCCTTTGAGAAGTTCAAATCCTATCTAGTAGGATCCAAAGTAGTAGTCCACACCGATCATGCGGCATTGCGGTATCTCCTTTCTAAAAGGGATGCTAAACCCAGATTATTACGTTGGATCTTGCTTTTGCAGGAATTCGATTTGGAGATTAAGGACAAAAGAGGCATTGAGAACAGATTTACATATCATCTTTCCCGACTTCAAGTCGAAGAAGACATTCCTATAGATGATTCTTTTCCAGAGGAACACATATGTGCAATAATCACTATCGCGGATGCGAATTTCTCCATCTCTAGACCCCATAAAACTGATTTGATTACTCCATGGTTTAGAGATTTTGCTAACTACTTAGCTGCTGATGTTGTACCACATGATTTCTCAGGATACCGAAAGAAGAAGTTCTTGAGGGATGTCAGACATTACTATTGGGATGAGCCACATCTCTTCAAGTTGTGTAAAGATGGTATGTTCCGAATATGTATGCCTGAAGAAGAGATTCAAAATGTTCTGTATCATTGTCATGGTTCAGATTATGCTGGTCACTTTGCCACATTCAAGACAGTTTCTAAGGTACTCCAAGCAGGCTTATGGTGGCCAACTATGTTCAGGGATGCTCATGCATACATCTCTCGCTGCGATTCATGTCAGAGACAAGGGAACATCTCAAAGCGAAATGAGATACTACAAAACTTCATTCTTGAAGTAGAGGTTTTTGATGTGTGGGGAATTGACTTTATGGGTCCTTTCCCTGTTTCTCATAATAACCTTTACATTTTGATTACTGTTGATTATGTGTCTAAGTGGGTTGAAGCGATTTCCAGCCCCACTAATGACGCAAAAATGGTATNTCAGGGATGCTCATGCATACATCTCTCGCTGCGATTCATGTCAGAGACAAGGGAACATCTCAAAGCGAAATGAGATACTACAAAACTTCATTCTTGAAGTAGAGGTTTTTGATGTGTGGGGAATTGACTTTATGGGTCCTTTCCCTGTTTCTCATAATAACCTTTACATTTTGATTACTGTTGATTATGTGTCTAAGTGGGTTGAAGCGATTGCCAGCCCCACTAATGACGCAAAAGTGGTATTAAAGATGTTCAAGTCTGTGATTTTTCCCAGGTTTGGTGTCCCTAGAGTGGTTATTAGTGATGGAGGTACTCATTTCATCAATAGGGTTTTTGATGGATTGCTTAGGAAGCATGGGGTGAAGAATAAGATTGCATCACCATATCCCCCTCAGAAAACTGGACAAGTGGAGGTTTCTAACAGGGAAATCAAAGTTATCCTACATAAAACGGTAAATGGGTCTAGGAAAGACTGGTCTCTGAAGCTTGATGATGCTCTATGGGCGTACATAACTACATTCAAGACCCCTCTTGGCACTACACCTTTCAACCTTGTCTATGGTAAAGCATGTCACCTACCTGTAGAACTGGAGCATAAAGCTGCTTGGGCTGTCAAGTTGCTGAACTTTGACATAAAGACCGCAGCAGAAAGGCGTCTCATTTAGTTGCATGAAATTCCAGAGATTCGTCACTTAACTTATGAGAACTCCAGAATCTACAAGGAAAGGACTAAGGCTGCACATGACAAGAAGATTATCCCACGAGACTTTCAACCAGGTGACCAGGTACTGCTGTTCTATTCTCGATTGAAACTCTTCCCTGGAAAGTTGAAGTCTAGATGGTCTGGATCGTTTGTGATGAAAGAAGTGAAACCGTATGGTGCGGTTATTCTCAATAATCTTCAAGGGAATGAATTTGTGGTGAATGAGCAGAGGCTTAAGCCTTATCTAGTTGCCTCAGATCTTCTGGAAGAATATGAGATTCCTTTTCTTGATCCAATCTCCGTTTAGAGGTAAGTACCGTCAAGCTCATAACGTTAAACAAGCGCTGAGTGGAAGGCACCCCACTGTTTTGAGTCTTCTTTAGTTTAGTATTTCAAGTTTTGAGTCAGTTTAGTTTTAGGATTACTAATTTTAAACTTTTACTTTTGAGTTCAAAGTTTTCAGATGTTTTAGAAAAAAAGGTGATCTGGTCAAGGATTCAGATCGATCGATCCTTAGTTGGATCGATCGATCCAAATAAACGCAGATTTGACGTAAGTTCAGATTGATCAATCCTTCATTGGATCGATCGATCCATCGGTACCTGATTCGAAGAAGCAATCTGATCGATCGATCTACCTTTGGATCGATCGATCCTTAAAATTGTTGTTTCTGCGTAAGTTCGGATCAATCGATCTGTCGTCCAGGTAAGTCGAATTTGACTTAAATTGAACCGGATTTTGGGTGATTAAACCGATTTTACTCAAGTTAAACCGATTTTCATCCTATTTCATCCCCCCCCCATTCGACCTAAACACTCTTTTTCCTCCATTATCAACATTCAAACTTCTCAAAAACCTCCAAATCTCCCAAACTCAATCTCCATCATAACTCAACGGATTTTAGTGTTTCTTGAGCCTATTCTACTCGGTTTTTCAAGCTCTTTCCGATTATCCAACCAGTTTTTCTCCAATAAATGGGATCAATTCGATTCCATGTTCTATAATGCTTTGATCAAGAGCAAGATGGAGCCGACCTGGTTTGCTTATCATGAGACTTTAGCGGCGCTTGGATTAGACGGTGACATTGTGGATCTGTTCCACCGCATGGGTCTTGGAACCTTCCCGTTCCAAGACTACCCTCTCTACCCCGATATTGCGAGGAAATTCCTAGCCTTGTTTCGCATTCATACCCCTGGTCCAGATTCGGATTCAGGGACGAAGGGAATCTACCTGAGTTGCCCAACTTCTATTCCTACACGGATTTGTCGGACGTTATAACACACGGGCGGTACGAGTCTAGAGAGGCAAAGCTTACCGGTATCCGCGACCCAGCTGTCCGCATTGCACTCAAGGTATTGGGGTGCAACTTTCTTTGGAAAGTGTGAAGCAGCAGCAGTCAGTTCTCATGAGCTTGAGCTCCTCCATTTTGCTATTTGCCATCACAGGGCGGTGACTTATGTGGCTGACCAGGATCCGGTTCACCACGATGCCAACCTTGGGTGGATTTTCGCTAAGATCCTAGCTAGTCGGAACCTAGATGCACTGAGGAACCCGTCTCGGGTTGAAGTGATGGGTAGTTTGGTTACCTCGGTTCTTCTACATGTTGGGATTCCTCTCGGGTTGTTTCCCCAATCGGCGTTGAGCAACTAAGTGGATTGGCCGTTCCTTTTCTCGACCAAGTGGTTTACCAAGGATCAAGCTTACATGTTTCTACACTCAGGAGGTTAGAAGTGCAAGATCATGCTGCCACATGGGATATCACTAGCGTCTCTTCCCTGGAGAACATTCATTTTCTTCTGGGAGCTGATCGTTTAGTTGACAGGGTTGATCTCGTGCCTGATGCACCAAGACTTTCCCGAGGGTCAGTACGTAGTAGGCGGTCCACTCAGAGACAGCAGCGGGACCCTAGTCCAGAGGATCAGATGGACAGCAAATGCTGCTGAGAGGACCCTCAACATGGTTCAGAGGATATGGGGCGCATTAGCGAAGATCAGACGACCAGCTTATTTCAGAGCACATAGAGATAGGAGTGATGAGGACGCGGATTCTTCAGGTCGCAGAGCGAGACGAGCTAGCAGCTCGGGACAGTCTTCGGACTGATCATTTCCTGGTTATCCTTTCTTTTCTTTTTCACTTTGGACTTATATATTTTCTTTTTATTTTAGATTTTTGGTGTTTATACTTATTTATATTATGATCATTTTCCTTCTTCTAGGTTTATTTTTACACCAGGACGTTGTGAAGTAAGTCTGGGGGAGGGGATATGGTAGTTACTAACTTTATTTTGGTGTTTTGTTATTTTGGCGAAAATTTTCAAAGTTTTCATTTTGTTAGATGAGTCTAGTCGAGTCGAAGGAATAATGACCAGAATCTATGATGAGAATTAACCCGGTGTAAGTTCGATATCATTCTCTACTTGAATGCTGACTTAGATTAACTGTTGTACTTAGGATTGGAACCCCATTGACTGATTTTTATGCTTTTGAAAGTTCCGGTCTTTTGGATTGTTAATGATTTGGTGCTAGCTCTATTTGGATATGACTTAAATTTGATCTTAATTTTCTTGCTTATAGTGTTGGTTATACTTTGAAAGCTGGGTATTTTGCTCTTCAGTTCTCTGTAAAATCGACAAGTTCTTTATGTATGATTTGGATCCTTTCTCTCCCTACCTTCAGAAAAACCGGTTTAGAAAAAGTGTTGAAAGCGTGACCAAGAAGTCTGTAGTCATTGCCGGTCTGCTTTAAAATCAGTAAAAAATATAGAAAAAAACGCAGAAAAGTGCGGTTCTTTTGAAAAAGAAAAAAAGTAAAAAAAAAAAGAAAAGAAAAACGCAGAAAAGTGCGGTTCTTTCAAAAAGAAGTGAGAAATGGGGAAAAAGGGTCAGGACCATAATTCGTTGGATGCTCTGTTAGGTATGGGCGTTTTGATAGAAAAGATACTTTACCGGGAATTGATCGATACCCCATAGGCAAGAACGCACCATTTGTACTAATTTGAATGTAGAGAGCTGGTTGAAATGATTTGATAGTCTGATTGATTTTGGATTCAGAATAGGAAGCATGTCATTGGTTAAGTGGTGGTAAACAGTTAATTTGCAGTGGTTTTCTAGGATTGGTGTCTTGTGGTTTTTGATGTTTGAACTTGGGTTGCTGAGATTCTGAGAGTTCTTGTGTGGTCCTTTTCAAACCTCTTCTTCAGATATTGTTTTTGCTTTACTTGAGGACAAGCAAAGATCTAAGTCTGGTAGAGTTGATATCAATCAGATTTAACACCTTTTAGTGGATATTTATACCTATTATTTAGTGTTATCCGAGTTTTTTCCTTATGTTTTTAGCATGTTTTCAGGATATTCGGTGTTTGGGACGTTCTGGAGCAAAAAAGGACGACTTTTGGAAGAATTCAAGTGCAAAATGAAGAATGGTCTCGGACAAGGACATATCGATCGATCCAAAGCACTTAGAGTTTTTCGAAAGTTTAGATCGATCGATCCATGATTGGATCGATCGATCCATGGAAGCCTAGATCGATCCATCCATCACTGGATCGATCGATCCCTTATGTCGAGCAGAATAAGAATCAAGCTAGAAGACGCATTTGACCTCAAGATCTATCATTAGTTTTTATCATTTTAGACTTTATTTTCATTTGTTTAAAAATACTATAAAAAGCCCTTTTGGCTTAGGTTAAAAAGAGAGAAGTTTCATTAAGTTTTTAGAACAAGTTTTATCGCTGAGGTCAAGAGAGAAGATATCTACATCTGTATTTGAGAGGATTTATGAACTCTAATTTCTTTATATATAATTTGGCATTTTAATTCTTCTATGTTTACTCAATGTATGATTTCTGTTCTTGCAATCATGTCTGAGTAGTCTCTTTGTTAGGTTTTAGGGTTTTCCTAAGGGAAACCAGGTTAATTGTTAGGGTTTGATAGAATGGATTGAAACTTGTTAGGTTCTCAGTCTAGATTCGTTCTTAATGCATGAATTAGAGTAGCTAACTAGTTCATTGATCATAGAATTATAAACTCAAAGGGATTTGGATTAGAAGTCTGATATAATCTAGATGAATAAGTGCATTTGCTTATGGGAGTATTTTCTTAGGGGCTTATGAACTTATCGAATCTGAATTGAAATGCATGATCGAATTATCTAAATACGGTAGAAGTTTGTGTTTAGTAATTCGATAGGGTCTAATACTTCGGGAGAATATTAGTCTATTGTTGTCTTTTGAGTTGAGAATTATTTTCAGTAACCAATCCTGCATGTTAACCTTGACCTTTAACCTGAATACCTGCGGAATTCTCTATTGCCTAGTGTTTTCTTTAATTGTTTTACAATCGTTTTTATTTTATCGTTGTTTTTAGTTCTCGGTTACAATCATCATTTTAAATCTGTTCTTAGCTTAACTCGATTTTAAACTAAGGGTCGTGCTTTTCTGGTCTCTGTGGATTCGATCCCTTTTATACCACTGCGTTTGTTGTGCACTTGTAGTGAATATATTTGGGTTAAAACCCGAGTTTATAAATTAACATCGGAATTAGATTGCTCTTTGAAGTATGCAATGTAATTCTTGTCCAAAGCCTTCATCTTGTCAAAATCCACCCTGAAATCCATAGCTTTATTCAACATAAGAAATGTTGAATTCCATCTTATTTGGCAGTCAAGTGGTATGCTTCCCTGTCTCAATATGTTTCTCAAATGACTTCTCCCTTTGTGTAGATAACCTCACGTATTGAATTGCATTCCCTATTGCAACAACACTCTTCTCTGCCTCATGCATCCCATCTCTAACAATTAGATTCAATATTTGAGTAGCACACCTTATACGTAGAAACTCTCCATTAAGCACCATTAACTCTTCTCCAATATCACAAAAATCTTCTTTGAATATTGCTAATGCATTTCTATTTGTTTTGCATTATCCAATGTTATGCTGAAGATTTTCTTTATGTCTCATTCATCTAAACAATCCATTAGAACATCCGCTATACTTGCACCCTTGTGATCATAAATTTTTTCGAATCCAATAATTAGCTTCTTAAACTGCCAGTTAGTGTCAATAAAGTGGGTAGTGACAACCATATAGCTTGCACCAGTGTTGGGAGCTACCTAAAGTCTGTTGTCAAAGACAATCTCTGCTTATTACCACCTAGATTCTTCTTCATCATTGCCTTCATCTTTGAATACATTTTTACAATGTTCCTTGTAGTTGTCCTTCGAGAATGAGGCTTAAGCAACTTTATTTTGTTGCAGAAATGCCTAAAATCCAATCCATATATGAAGCTAAGAGGCAGCTCACCTATAACTAGCATCTCATTGCAAGCTTTCCTATATACTTCTTCAGAAACTTTTGATAAATGCAAACTCTCATAATCTATCAGAACTACATTATGATTTTGATTATGAGCAGTTTTTCACGCTTGATGTTGCTACAACTAAGTAGATGCTTCCTCATTTCAGACATACCCGAGCTTGATGCACAAGCCATTTTCTTCTGACAGTAATGACAAATAGCCTTGTTGGGATCACTTTTACGTTATGTGAAGTGATCCCAGACTATTGACCTTTTCTTTTTCTTGCCACTACATTTCTTTTTCCCTTTGTCGTTACTACCAATTGTATTAGGACTAGGAGTCTCCAGTTCATCTTCTATTTCACTTTTTGTTAACAAATCTTCATCTTCTTTTGCATTCATGTTTGGTTGATCCTAAGTTTAGTCCATCTGAAACTATTCCCAATTTCCAAAATCAAAAATTCATAATCAAAGAAAGTCAAAACTAGAAACAAACTTAGTTGAAATGAGTCAACATAATCAAACCAGAAACAAACTTAGAATCGACTAAAACTTAGAATCAAACTCAAGATGAATTAAACTTAGAAATATCAGAGAATGCATAATCAAAGATTTAAAGAAATATGGAAATATTCAACATAAATTATAATCGAACTCAAAAATCAAGATGAATCAACATTCAACATAAATTAAACATATAATCAAACAGAAATTAGAATCGACTAAAACCTTTACCAAAAGCAAACTCATCATGAATCAACATAAAGGATCAACTATACATTGGAAAGCATATAATCAAACCCTATAAAGCATATGATCAAACCCGTGATAAATCAAACAGAAATTACAATCAACAAAAACCCTAGAAATCAAACAATCAACCTTCAACATAAATAAAAAAAATCAACCCATCAACTAATGAATCAGCGACATACCTCAGAACGATTCCAGCTAACAGATAAAATTGTCTGAGATTCCAGTTTTTTTATTTGAGAAATAGACAATTAACTTTAACTTATGGAAGTGGAAAGTTCTTAAAGAAGTGTTTAGGATTTTATGTATGTAAGTATAATGTAACATATATATATAATAGGTATATATAGTTTCGGGTATTCCGGTATTTGGGTACTTTTTTGGTTCTCGGATTGGAACCGAAACTGAACTGATACCCACGGTTCTTAATCTTAGGATCCATTGGGTATTTATGGTGGAACCAGAACTAACCCTGAACCGATTTTTTTGGTTCTTCGGTTCCAGTTTTTTTTGCCTAGGCTTAGATTCTTCTATTTTAGCAACAAAGAAGATTATGTTGTTGTATGAGGCTATCACTCTCTGTCTCTGACTCATTTAACGTTGTTTTGAGAGCTTTATCTTTTCGTTTGTTCATATCTTCACAGTCCACTTTGATATGCCCAAACCCTTGACACTCTAGCATCAAATTACTTTTTTTATCTTTGCCATAACTCTCTTTTCTGTGAAATTTACTGCTGAAATTTGGAGACTGCTTGTCTTTCTTCAAGTGATCCAACTACTTCATATATCTACCAATATTCTTTGTGAGCACCACCTCGTCTTCATTCTCATCAACACTCTTGCTTTCAGAAGATACAAACGCAATGCTTCTCGTCCTTTCAGTTTTGCCTTTGTTTTAATCTTGCATCTTCATCTCCATCTCATAAGTTTGAAGTGAACCAGTAAGCTCTGCAAGGTTTATCTTCATTACATCATTGGATTCCGTCATAGCTATTTTCTTTGGACCAAACTTGTCAGGAAGATATGTTAGAACATTCATAACCATGTCAAACTTATAGTACGATTTTCCAAAAGCAAACGATGCATTTACAATGTCTCTTAGTTCTTTGTAGAACTCCGCAATTGTGTTGTCATGCTGCATTAACAAGCTATCAAAGTTATATTTAAGTCTAATGAGCTTTATTTGTTTAACCTTAGACGTCCCTTCATAAGTGGTTTTCAATTCTTCCTATACTTCTTTTGTTGTCTTATAAGAGGAAATATTTTGACATTAACTGACATCGGTTGCATTATATATTGCGTTCAAAGTTTGGAGTTGCTCATGGATATTTTTGTCATCTTCATCAGTTCAAAGAGTTCTTTCCTTTGGTGCATTCACACCTTGAGCATCGACCACCATAGGTTCCTTGTAACCTGACAAAATTGAGCTCCATGCATTTTCATCTTGAGATCTGATGAAAAATTTAATCCTGATTTTTCGATAACTGTAGTTTGTGCCATCTAAGAAAGGTGCCTTAGTCACAGAGCTTCCTTCTCTTGGAGGCTCTATATAGTCTCAAAAACAATATTTAATCACTACAAATGTTCAAAAACTTGATTAGTGATTCTGCTCTGATACCAATTCAAAATTTCTAAGTGACTAGACAATATTTGTTGAAAATGCAGAAGCAATTGAATTACATATATAAATATGACAACACGAGATTTAACAAGATATTTGTTGGTCCTTTCAAACCAACCACTAATTTTCACTGTAAACAAAGTTTATTATATCACTTTAAGAAGACAATTACAAGATTATATCAAACTTAACAAATTATAATACATCTATCTAAGAACATGATAAGTAAAAGCATTTTACTCCACCTTAATCATAGATGTCCTCACACTAACAACAATCTCTTCTCAAGATGATCTCTCTCATATTTATAAACTACATAATAATATTAAGAACTATGTTTTGTATCTCACTAGTTTAACAGAAGTGTTAGTGTTGCTCTAACAAGAAGAAACATATCCTTCTTTATAGATGAAAATAAGTTCCAACAACATTTTTCTCTTTTCTCAATGAGGAAAAAAATCAAGGCATTAAAGCAAAAAAGCAAAACATATAAATCATTATAAAACAAATAAGATGTTTGACAAAAAAAAAAAAAAACAAACAAATAAGACAATATTAAGACTTTTCTAATACATAATTATGGTTCATATATTACACCATAAAAATAATATCTTTAAAATTAAAGAATCTACAAACGTAATTACTTTTATGTTTTTTGGTGTTATATCTAAATGTTTTTGGTGTTGATGTCAAAATACACCAAATTGGTTTGCTATTTAAACTTCAATGCTAACGGTGATTGCATAGAGAAACCAAATTAAAATTTTGTATAAACTCGTAATTGTATTTAAGAACATGAGGTGAGTTAGAAAACTTGAAGACATTAAACAAGTTGAATTGAGAGTTTAATATCATACATTCTTTTTTGTTACATTAATTTTTAAATCAATAATTCAAATTCTATAAACAAAAGAAAATGTATTTTTTATGGAGTGAATTTGATCTTTGATCTAGTAAAAACCAACAGAAATAAACATATTCCAATACCATTTGCTCCTTAATTTTGTGTCTTCAAATTTTATTATAGTTTAAATGATCATTTAAAAAATGACTAAATGTAACCGTTTTCAATTTGTTATGTTTGGATCCCGACAATTATTTCAATTTTAATATATATTTATTATGTGTTAAATTCATTAAATTTCTTACACCGAATTATTTATATTATTGAGGAAGTAGTTTTGTTCTAGTGGTATTCATAAATCTACATAAAACTAGTAATACTACTCCAACTGAAATCGAATTTCGCGCCTATGATAATGTAAAAATTGCATTTTATTATTTAAAAACTGATTATTGAGCCGGTATGTTGTGCCTAAATATTGATAAAATGATATTTATGATATTCTTATTATTCAATGATTTTGGACTTTTCTAAATTCTTTATTAAAGTTTTTAGTATGTACTCAATTTCTAATATTTGGATTTTGACTCCTCCGAATATGAATCTGCAAAAAAAACATGTAGATGCGGAGATGGATGGTGCATCGCTGTATGTCGAAATTGATGTTGTTTATGTTAATTTAATGCTAATTCATTGTGTAGCGTATTTGATGATATTATAACCTAACATACGCGTGGGAATATAATGCGAATTAGATCAAAGAGAGAGAGAGAGAGAGACGCGTCTACTTTATACGCCGCGTAGCAGATGATCACAGCCTTCAAGCCTTTAAAGTTAAAACAAGACAATTGTCAGTTAAGATGGACACGTGTATGGTCAAGATTCGTAAAAGAGACGTGTACTTTGCCGCTTCTTTTAATAATTTTAACCGTACAAATCAATTTGGTAAAGGAAAGTACAAACGTGATTTATGGATCAAATGCATGGTGGAGTTAATAGTTATGTAGGACCCACTTTTCTGTTCCCTTTAACGCCGTTAATATTTTTTCACATTACACCGTTAATCCTTTAACCCTACCATGTCGGCCACTTTTCCCGTTCAAATGTATGGACATTCTGAGTTCGATCATTTGTTTCCGAACAAAGTAAACTCATAAATCTAACATTTACTACCTCCGTTCATTTTAATGGTCATTTTAGATATATTTTTTTTTTTTCATCATAATTTTTGTTGAGTCTAGGGTTGTCGATTTCTCTTGATTTAAGTTCGTATTTGATATGATAAATTACAAGGTTAAATAGAACAAGAAAAGACGATAAGTTCGACGCACTTAAATGATTACAAGAATACTACTAAGGGAGTCAAATTATCTCTCTAACTTCTCTCTAAGGTCTCTTTTATCTCCAATTGCCAACCTCTTCTTCTCGGGAGCTCTCCTCCTTTTTATAGTGCTTCATCTGCCATCATTCGGCTACGCGGAGCAGTTGGTTAGGTACTTTGTTCCTTCGGCGAGTTGGTCAGTAGGTTAATGTTCCGCGAGTTTAGGAGGACTAGGCGCACTATTCCTTCGGCAGCTCTGCTCACCTCGTTGATCTCTGAGGTGGGTCTTCTAGTATGGGCTTGTAGAGTATATTCGGTCCATTGGGCATGGGTGAGGAATCCATATCCTACAATAAGCCCCCCAGTTCGACGAAACTGATACAATTTCAGGTTCTTCGGAAGCAATGTGTCTTAAAGCCCAATGGGCCACGTTGTCTTGTGGGGGAGTTCGTATCTTTTGGAAAAGCGTGTTGGGTAGGCGAAACGGTGTCTACAACGGTTGGCGCTAATTTCGAGGGGAGTTGGCTTCGAGGAGAAGTTGTTGCTAGCCGCTCATTTGTCTTGTAACCGTTTCGTCTTCCTCTAGCTCCTTGGATGCTTCGCCTCCCAGTCACATCCTTATATATACACCATGATCCTTTCAATTTCTCTCTATTTTGCATAACAAGCAAATGTATCTTCTGCTCTCTCTTCTCTCTACTTTCTCTCTATAGCTTTCCCACTAGTTAAATTCTCCATTTTTGCCGACGTGATGACCTACGATTTGATGGACCTCAGTCTGGGTAGTGGCACTAGTGGATCTGGGGGAAGTGCATCGAATCAGAGGACCGATTCTTCTGCTGGCGAGTCAGAAAAAAGTTAAGCGTCTCCATCTGCCAGTCCTGAGCAGTCCTATGCTCAGCGATCCAATCTTGGGTCTGAACCCACGACCACCACGTCTTCCGGTCATGTAGGGAAGATGGGAGAGTCTTCGGGGGAGTCGGCATGTCGTCGTAATCAACAGATGAGCCGAGATTCCTCCCCTCTAAAGGATCCCTTAGATGCAATTTTGTTATCAGCGAGGCAGGGGAGTCGACTCACTAAGCCGACCAGGGGAAATATTCAGCCGGTGGCTCGGGGCTCTCCTCTTCTTGAAGAGTCGGCTGACTTGGTCCCTTTCGCTATAAGGAAAAAATTTCTCTCAGAGCGACAAATGGGTAGGAGGTAGACTTCAGACGAGGTTTTTCGGGATGGGGGTGCTAACAGGGATCTCTAAAGGCCAACTATTGAACCATTTGTATCTCGTCCAGACGAGGTGGGTTTTTCGGGGTTATTGTCTGTCGAGGCTGATAGAATAACCAGAGTGCTGCCCTCTATTATGAATAAGACGCGACTCCTTAGACTGGCAAGGCAGTGCGGCTTCGACGATCCTAATTTGGTATTTAGGATCCTGGGCCCCCAGGAAAGGCCGTGGTATCCTCCGCAAGGTTATTTTTCCATCTTCAAAGATTACTTCCTCGATGCACACCTATGGTTCCCTCTTCCAAAGGTGTCCGTTGCTTATTTTCCAAAGCGGCACATGGCCATCTCTCAGAACATAGTCTCGTCATTTTGCACATTAGTTGGGATCCTCATATTCGAGGAGATGACGAAAGTTTGCCCCAGTTCCAGGATGATCGATAAGGTTAGATTTAGGACGGGGTTCTTTCAATTGTATAGAGATGGCTTTAAACTTATGGTTTACCTCACTGAACTTTCTTTGAGACTGTTGTTGTCCTTCCAATAGTTGCTTGAGCATCATCTCCATCGAGTTTCCTTGCTGAGCTTGAGGTGGATGTGCTTGTTGAAATACGTGCTGAGAGGTTTGTTGAAAATCGCATGAATTGGAGTTCTGCACAAAAGTCTTTTGTTGTTGTGGGTAGTTCTGATCTTGAGGATTTTCCACAATAGTGTTTCTCCAAGAAATATAGGAATGATTCTTGTTGTATCCTTGATTGTACCACTAATTGTACACCCTTTGATCGTAACTGTTAATGTAGCTCACTTCTTCTTCAGCAACTTCATTGTCTTGGTCTTGGAAAGCAAAACAAGCAACATCTATATCTTCAGCGAAACTGACGTGTTTCTGGATTTGACTCTTGAAAAGTTGGGTAAGTAATCATTTCACTTCTGCAAGATCGGAGGAATCAGAAGTAGATCCCTTGGTTTTCAATTGAAGTCTGGGCAGTGGTTGCTGTTACTTGCAGCCAAGTTCTCTACCAATTGATAAGCATCTTGGACATCTTTGGTCATTAAGTCACCATGAGAGTTGGTATTTCTGATTTACTCCTCTGTAAAAAGTGTTGGGGAGACTCAAGTCTGAGATACCATGATGGGGACAGTCACGGAGATGCTCCTTAAATCGCTCCCAAGCCTCATAGAAAGACTCAAGAGGACCTTACTGAAACCCATAGATCTTTTTTCACAGAGTGTTGGTCCTGGTGGTTGTGAATAAGTGACTGAGAAGCTTGGCTTTGCAGTCATCCCAAGTTTGAATAGAATCAACAGGTAAGGTTAACCACCTATGTGCTTTCTTAGTCAACGGGGAATCTGTGGGTTATTTCCCTAGCTATTGTGGTATTCGCCAAGGTTGTGCTCTCCCCCTATTTATATGTGATTGCTAACAATATCTTGTCCAAGCTTTTGAATGTAGCTACAACATCATGGAAGATTGGATATCATCCTGATTGTCGTAAATTGGGGCTTACTCACCTTTGCTTCGCCGATGATATCATGGTTTTCTCTGATGGTACTCCAAGCTTGATTCATGGGATATTGCAAGTATTGGACACCTTCGGGAGAGCATCAGGTCTTCACGTTAACCTATCTAAATCCTCTACATTCCTTACGATGACACTTTTTTTGGACCTGCTTCACACGTTAAGTACTTATGGCCTTCGTTGTGATACATTATCAATGCGTTATCTATGCCTTCCACTTATAACTAAACGCCTCACCTCCACCGACTATTCTCCTCTCATTGATCATATTTGCTTTCGCTTCAATTCTTTGTCCTCAAAGCTCATTTCATATGCATGTCCTTTACAGCTTATGGAATAAGTGATTGTCAGCATAATCAATTTCTAGAAATTCGATTTCCGTCTCCCCCAAGACGGGCTCCCCTCTAACATCTTCTTCTGCTAAAGTAAGTTGGAATGATGTTTGTCATCCAAAATTACAGGGTGGTTTATGTATTCAGCGGTTTGTGGATACTTCTACAGTCTTCTAACTATCATTGATTTGGCGACTACACACCAATAATTCCTTGTTATGGACTAATTACTAGATACGCCACTACCTTCTGGGTCTCCATCCAACTCTCTTGGCTCTCGGATTTGGCGTAAACTCCTCAAGCTCTGTATGCTAGCAACAACCTTATTCAAAATCGCAGTTGGTAACGGTAATACTATTTCTTTCTAGTTTGATAATTGGTTTCCTTTTGGTCCTTTGTTAGCTGTCACAGGTGAGGCAAGTATAAGGGAGTTTGGCATCCAATGACACGCCACTGTCGCGGATACGATGAATGCCTCGCTATGACGTATCCGTCAATCTTGGCGGCTGAACCTTTAACATATTTATCATCATCTCATTTCTCAACCCCTACCTTCACCCCTTCTTGATCCGGGAAAATGTCTTTGGCGTCATGGCAACGACCAATACAAACCGTTCTTCTCGTCTTCTGCAACTTGGAAAAAGATTTGTCCTTATCACCCTACTCAATCTTGGTCGTCTGTTATTTGGTTTCCTCAGTCTGTTCCACGTTATGCTTTTATTGCCTCGTTGTTCTTGAGAGGTTACCTACAGGTCGAAGAATGTGTACCTAGGGCCACGCTTAGCCCTGCGTCTTGTGTGGTAAACCGGACGAAACGCGGGATCATTTATTCTTTGCTTGCCCCTACACTTACACACTTTGTTCTTCTCTCACCTCATCGCTTCTCCATCATCACTTATCTCCATATTGGCGTAGGACCCTTGCCTCCATTCAACAGTGTTCTATATAGCGTCTTGACTCGACCTTGCTCAAGCTTAACTTCCAAGTGACAATATATCAAATATGGAGAAAGGGCAATGTTCGTTGCCACGGACAACCTCACCACTCGTTAGCTTGCCTCCAAAATCTCATCATTCGTACAATCCATCATTGAATTGTAAGTCTTGCCTATGCTCCCAAATCTCGCCTTCATAGTCTTGTTCAGCGTTGGCAACAACTTCATCAATATAGTGGTGTTGCATTACTATGCTCATTTTTCTCATTGCGGTCAGTTCTTAGACATTTCAATTGTATTTGGTTCGGTTTTCATGGTTTGTACTCTTTTTCTTGGTTTTAGTTTTATCATATTGAATTTTTTAGATCTATATTTTAACGAGTCAGCCATGGACACCAACGTTTAAACCATTTACATTCCAACTTTTCCCTCCTTTCTCATTCAATTGTTTTGTACATATAACTTTTGCTTTTGATTAATAAATTTAACATTTATTAAGAAAAATACATCAATTCTAGTGAAAAAATTTGTTTCAAATTATTTGGTATTTTCTATTTTTTAATGAGTTTTTGTTAGTTTAATCAAATAAAATTTAGGGTAATTGCACTAAATATTCTTAATACACTCTAATATTAAGGAAATTACCACTACCCATAGCCTCACATTCTCTCTCTCCTCCCATAATATAACATATATTCAATATTACCCCTCTTCCTCTCTCCTCCCTCTCTCACTCTCTCTCACTCACCCTCTTTCACTCGCTTATTTTTTTTTTTTGCATTCTCATTTCCGTAATATACTAACTACGTCAGATATACGGACTACTGTATTTTATTTTGAGTTTAGGACATATATTTTGGGTTTATGGTTTATCTTTTGGGTTATGATATATATATATATATATATATATATTGGGTTTAGGGTTTATATTTTGGGTTTAGAGTTTATATTTTGGGGTTAGGGTTTATATTTGGGTTCATGGTTTATATTTTGAGTTATGAGTTTATATTTTGGAGTTTCTGGTTTATATTTTGGGGGTTGGGGTTTATATTTTAAGCTTTAGGTTACATTTTAGAATATTGGGTTTATATTTTCAGGTTTATGGTTCATGTTTTTGGTTGAGGGTTTATATTTTTGGGTTTAGAGTTTATGCTTTGGGGTTTAGAGTTTATATTTTGATTTTAAGTTTTCTATTTTGGGGTTTAGGATTTGTATTTTGAGGTTTATGATTTGTATTTTTGTGTTTATAGTTTATATGCAAGGTAGTCTAATAATAGTCCGACTATTTACGTATTTATACTTCTCTAAAATATATATTCACTATTCAATATTCAATATTTTATAAAATTTATTTTCTTTTAATCTTGTAAGATTCATAAAAATATAAGTTTTTAAGTAAGTTTATTATGATTATTTGAATTGAAATGTTTAACTTGTAAAAAAAGAATAAAGAGGTATAATTTTTCTTTTTAAAGAGAGATGAAGACCTGACCACCTCTCTCCTATGTGGTAAACAGTGCAGCAGCTTTTCGACGTATAGACTATTTTATAGATATAAACTATATAGATTTTGATTAGGGAAAATTATTGTCACTACCATAATATGGATATTTATTACAAGGAATACCATATTGATCTCTTCTTACGATTACTACCATATTTCACATCAAACCAGATTACTCCCTTACCCTTTTTTTTTATTAACTTACATTATAAAAAATAAAATAAATAATTTGAAAGTATTCTTTTTATCAATTAAAAAGTACTGACACAATCCGCTTTTCATTAAATTCCCTAAAAAGCATAATTTCTATCTTTTTTTGTTTCTCTTTCTTCTTCGTTTCTTTTTTCAACAACGAGATATTGAACAAAGTGATCCCTTGAAAAAAAAATCCACCACCAGCTTCTACCACAAATTTCCGGCTTAAATCCGGTACCGACGAATATAGCATGGAAGATTCCAGCGAATCTTCGAAGAAGAGATATGAGAGTTCGGTGGACAAAACGAGAACCAAAATTCAAAACTATGTCCATGAGAGTGTTACAGAAAGAACCACAGAGATGGTGAAAACAAAAGTCCCCCATGGACACGATCCTGTCCAACAAAATCTAGCCGGTTCGTCCACCATCGCGTTAGGGTCAAATCCGTGTCCAGATCTAGTCCACCGCAATATAAATGGACCAAATGTCAGACCAGAGGTTGTTGTCCATACCCGAAAAAAGGTTCTGGGGTGGGCGAAACCGAAAAAAAACTATCATGCACAGTATCACAAACTTCATTACAAAATACATACTTTATGGACAAAAACAAACATCTAGTCTATACAATCGAAACTAATTATGTCCATAATTTTCAATCGCACAGACCTTCACCTGCTCCACAGCTTCGCTTTAATGGCGGCAAGAAAAGAATTTCAAACATAATTTGTTCATTAATTTTTGCCTTGAATAGAATTAATTGGTCCGTGATGTGCAACTCAACATTATTGGAGGATATGAGAAATTAATGGAGGATATGAAAAATCAATGGTTTACAATTAAAGTTGTTAATAATTATGATAATTGTTATTATTTTATTTACTTAAACCCATCCAATCAAATTAAAAGCTCATCAATGCTCCAGTCAAGTACTCCTGCCAACACGTGATGCAGCTGAGGAGGTCTTTTTCGTCATTCTCACATACCAAACGGATCCACCTTTATGATATGAATTATAAAGATTGCTCATTATGGTATTCCATCTAAACTAAAGGCTCAATATGGCAGGTTGTATAATAATCCCTTTTGATTATTTAATTATACAATATTTAGTTATATTACTAATAGGGAGATTTATTGGACCTACCATAAAGGGGAAAAATCTTTGGGTATATGCCATAATGGGCTTTTTTTTGGAATATACCATAAAGTACATTGACTTTGGCAGCGAGAAATGACTCTCTTATCCTCGGCGTCGCTGGTTTTGTTTTGGCGGGAATATGTGGTCGTACGTTTGGCATTTAAGAGCTTTAATGGTGATTAGATTGAATAAAAGGGAATAAATTAAAGTAATTAATGGGAAAATTAGTGGGTAAAGCGACCCAGCTGCCATTAATTTTGAAAACTCCATTAATGGCAGGTAGAGAAGAAGGTTGTTCCATTTAAGGTGAGAATTTAATGAGTAAATTTGTTTTGTTTACGTTAAATATTGCACTGATTCATTGCGGTTTAAGATGTGTGGAGGTTTTAACAGCAATGGACCATAATAAAATCTTCTCGTCTATAACTCTTATTCTTGCTAAAGTACGGACCGATTTGTTTCAATATTAAGGTTTTCCTCAACTGAAACTATGGACAATAATCTACTAGTAATTGTAGGAGACTGGGAGTGTCTAAACTTAAGAACATGTCATTTCTCTATGGCAAGGAATATGTATGCAAAATGTATCCAACTTTGAGAAGATGATGATTTCTCAAGGTTGAAAGCAAAAATAGTTCAAGCTTATGGTGAAAAAATACATGGAAAGCAAATATGTTTGACCTATTGGAAACAGGTCGACGATGTGGTTTTCACACAAGCCAAGATGCCCCCCGTTTGTTTCGATAGTAAAAGTAGTTTGGAGCAATTCAAGAGAACAATGGATGGGTGTGATGGACTAAACATATATATGTCCATGAAGGCAGAAATTGAGATGGACNGGGGGGGGGGGGAGAGGAAATACGTGTCCGCCAAACTTGATTGAGGGACGAAATGTAATGATGTTTGATGGACATGATGATGTAGGGGGTTGTGGACATAACCTAGATTTGTCTGTGACAGAAGATTGTCACGTTGATTGCAACAACAGTCCTGCTGAGATAGCGAGAGGTGGACATAATGTAGACGTGTCTACGAATGAAGCGAATGTCATTGACAACTCGGGAAAAGAGTTAGTAATTTTTTGTCCACCAGAAGCCATTGAAGATCCAAATGAGAGTGAACACATAAACGTGCAGATCGGACGAACATTCGAAGACGAAAGCTTTCTCGAAAGAGTGGACAAGCTTGAAATGAGTCATCGGAAGTGTGGTAGGGTAAATGATTCACGTTGTGTAGTGGAAGGAATAACCGGTACAAGTCGTGGAGATAATAGTTTAAGAAGTGGACATGATGACTTTTGTGTCCACCAGGCA
>OVBE01004556.1:0-23687 GCA_900406425.1 Iberis pinnata | reverse complement strand
TATATATATATATACGAATATATTTATATTATAAATGAACCCACTTAAATTTTCAATTTTTTTTATTAGGCACATTTTTCTTTTTTTGCCTGTAATTTTTAATTAAATTAAATAAAATTATAAGTTTGATTCCAATATAATTTTTTCCCCCATTTTCACGTGTCTATTTATTTATTATTTTATGATAATTTTCTTTTCTTTTTATCATTTTTTGATAATTTTTTAATTATTTTTATTTTACTGAAAAAGAGTTGGAGCCTAATATTTGATAAAAGAAAGTATATATCATATTTGTAAAATATTTTTATCTTTTATGAATATATTTAAAATGTCTTGAACCCGGTTAAAAAAAAGTCTAGGTCCTCACTGTTGTTAGTATTTCAAATATGTTATTTTAAAGGTAAAAAATTGGCATTATATATACCACTTTTTTATTCGAATGCTCGTAGTTTTTATTAAATAATGTGAATTTTGGTATAATAAATAGGCCGGAGGTCCAAGATACGCAGTGAAGGTTGGTCGAAGAGATTCCACTACCGCGTTTAAAGCTCTTGCAGACGGTGGCGAACTCCCCAGTTTCACCTCAAGCCTTGAGGAACTCTCTGCTCTCTTTCTTCGTAAAGGACTCAACACTAGAGACCTCGTCGCACTCTCAGGTCAGCATGACTCAATTTAATTATCATTTTTTCTATCTTCTCAAGAATTTGCTTGTGACTCAAGTAAATTCTAATTACAGGAGCACATACCTTAGGGCTAGCTCAATGCTTGACATTCAAGGAAAGGCTTTACAATACTTCGAGTGACATTAACGCCGAATTCTCAAACACACGAAAGCTTACCTGTCCAATCACCGGTGGAGATACGAATCTAGCACCTCTAGATCTAGTGACACCAAATTCGTTCGATAACTATTACTTCAAAAACTTGTTGGAGAAGAAAGGGCTTTTGGCGAGTGACCAGGTTTTGTATGGAACAGGAGCTTCTACAGACAGTATTGTGTATGAATACAGTACATATCCATATCGATTCGCGTTTGATTTCGCAGCTGCAATGATCAAGATGGGAGATATACAGCCACTCACTGGCTCAGCTGGACAAATCAGGAACATCTGCACTGCTGTTAATTATTAGAGTTCCTTCTATATATATGTTGTTCAAGAAAGTTTGCAAATTTGAAATTCATGTTATTGTTGATTTCTTGTTGTGATTGTGCGTATCTGATTTCTTGTAATAATTTGTTTGTATTTTAACTGGAACAAAAAATATTTGTGTTTTGTTTGTAAATTTAAAGTATCATATCTTTTTTATCACTTATATAAACACTCGAAACAAATAATAAATTAAAAAAGATCTAACAAATAAATCACCATACATTTTAGGATCAAATCACAAACTACAAACAACAGTACAAAAAAAAACTTATAAAAAAAGAGAAGATGAATATGGCCAACGTTGGAACCGACATCGGCCGGAAAAAAAACAAGACATGGTTGTTGTCATAAAAGTGGATTCCGGCTAGTATTAAATCGTCCACGTGTGCATACACGTGCAATTTGAGAACGATGTATGCGTGTCGGTCACCATAACTACTTCCCGCTGAGAGAATTACCGGTTATTTCCGGTCGTTGTCAATCTTTTTTCTGAAATACTATAAATACCTTTTAAAAAAAAAAGTTTGGAGAAGGGAGAAGGAGAGAGGAGAAGTGATTCGATTCGATTCTCTTATCGCGATCGAAAGAAGATTAGAGGAAAAATCTATTAAAGAATCTGAGTACTGACTTTTCACAAAGATGAGAACCAGCGGCTTGGAGATGATGCAGTTTTCGTCAGATATTTTGTCGTCGTCGGCGACGGCGGCCGTCGAAGCGCTTAACCTGAAGGAAGCTAATAGTTGGTGGTCAGACGTGAATGAATCTCCGGTCTGGCAGGATCGTATCTTCCATATCCTCGCTGTTCTATACGGAATCGTTTCCGTCATTGCTGTGGTACCGCCTTCTTCTGCGACTTTTCGTTTTTTTGGGTTGATTTGAAATTAGAATTAGGTAATGGGTTGATATCGAGTCAAGATTTTGAGAGAGATTAGTGATTCTATGATATTGAAGTGAGGAATACATGCTGGAGGTTTTTGTGGTCCTTTGATTACTTGTAATTGATATTTTAGGGAGTTGAAGATTGCGGTTGAGAAAGGAAAAAAACCCTAAAGTGATTAGTGTTTCATTTTTTTCTAGATTCAATTGATAAGAATACAATTGAGAGTTCCAGAATACGGCTGGACGACTCAGAAGGTCTTTCACTTTCTCAATTTCCTTGTGAATGGAGGTTGGTGGGTTACTGCTCAACTTGATTGTGTTGTTGCTTGTTAGCTTCTGATTTTTTACTATGTCTACTTCCTTGTAGTTCGAGCTTTAGTCTTTATATTCCGGCGGGATGTACAGAATATACAGCCAGAGGTTTGGTGTCCTTATTGGCATTGTGATTAACCTCATTGATAGTCTATGTGAAATTTCTAAACTTTACACGTCTCTATTGGTTTCTATTGGTTCCTCATAGATTCTACAACATATCTTGCTTGACGTTCCAAGTCTTGCTTTCTTCACAACATATGCACTTCTTGTCCTCTTTTGGGCTGAAATTTACTACCAGGTCAAACCTGATTCTGTATATATTTTAATTTTTGCTTCTGGTGCATGGTTGTTAATATATACTTGGTCCGAACAGGCGCGGGCTGTATCCCCTGATGGACTGAGGCTAAGTTTCTTCACAATTAATGCAGTTGTATACGTAGTTCAGGTGAAACTAACTTTCTATTTGGTCTTTATAAGTTATAGAAGCATTGAACATAGTGGTTGGACCATGGTCTTGAGCTTGTTCTTAGATTGCTTCGCTATACATTGTGTCTGATTGGTGTGAGCTTTAACCTTTCATGTCAAATTAATCCTAGATTGCTCTGTGGTTGGTATTGTGGTGGAAGCCTGTTCAAGTTATGGTTATTATTTCTAAGATGTTCTTTGCAGGTATAACTTGAAGTAAAATTTTAAAATGCCGAAAGAATGATTATTTTCATTTTCTGTGCTCATGTCCCAATTCTTGTGATTGTATTGCAGGTGTTTCATTGTTTGCGGCCCTTGGCTTTTTATTATATGGAGGAAGGTAAGTTTATGTTGCCACTTTTTTTTCCTGCCACATGAATGCGATGTTGATATCATTAATATATCTGGCTTCGGCTTGTCGGAACTTCAAGCTGGAAGTTACTAGTTTCATAGTCGAGTCTTCTTTTCCTAAAAAGAATATGCAATACAGCATATTCTATTCATCTTTTATCATACCTTTCGATCAATTTTACTGAATGTTGTTTGTGGGATTATTAAATTTGCTATCCTTCGTAAAGTGAATTTGGCACTTGTGCTACATGAGAGTTGAAACTGGGTGATTGGGTTGACATATTATTTTTTTACATGTTTCCAGTCGCATTGACTTGCATTCTTTTCATCATCCAATTTCTGGCTTGACTAGATTTCGTTTGTGCTTAACCATTACTGTGGTGAAGGAAATTTCTCATGAAGTGGCCTTGATTAATCTTCTTT
The DNA here is from genome assembly GCA_900406425.1 of Iberis pinnata. Classification (NCBI taxonomy): domain Eukaryota; kingdom Viridiplantae; phylum Streptophyta; class Magnoliopsida; order Brassicales; family Brassicaceae; genus Iberis; species Iberis pinnata. The sequence goes on along the minus strand of OVBE01004556.1, from coordinate 20,103 downwards.
GATCACTGTTTCTTCACAGGCTTTTCCTGATGCTGCAACGGTTTCCAGTAGAATCTAATGGGCGGCGCAAGAAACTGCAAGAGGTGAACTACAAACCAAATTTTAGCAGAATTAAGTTTTTTTTGCGATTCTTTTATGCCTAAGTTTCTTCCTCTCTGTGTGTATTGCAGGTCGGTTATGTGACAACTGTATGTTTTACGTGCTTCCTCATTAGATGTATCATGGTAATCACAAATTTCATAATTTTGGCATTAATAGTTGTGGTTTTCTATTGCTTGAATTCTGTGTGTTACTGCTCAATTCCCCTAACTAACCGAAGCTTTCATTTCATAATCTGTTAATGGTCTAGATGTGCTTTGATGCGTTTGACGACGCAGCAGATCTTGATGTCTTGGATCATCCTATCCTAAACTTCATATATTACCTCGTAAGCAAGCTCTCTGTGAATAAACGAAACTTCTTTAGAAAATCTTTAAACAATAGGCACTTGTCCTGTTTACTTACAGCTGGTGGAGATATTGCCTTCTTGTCTGGTTCTCTTTATACTAAGGAAGCTTCCACCAAAACGAGGTATCACACAATACCATCAAATCCAATGAACAAGGGCACAAAACATAAGAAAACATATGAACATATGGTCGAGAGATTGTCTGTCCTGGAGTTAATATCATGTAGGTAGATAACTCTAAACCTGGGGTTTTGGTTCCTTGTCATAGAAAAATGTACAGACATGTAAGGGGTTGTGATTTTATTTTTAACTAATTCAGTTTCAGTGTGGTTAAACTGTACAGTTCCTCTTGTTGTTTTACTACAGACGTAGTTTTGGTGTGAGAAATATAGAATTCGTTGGGTTAGTGAGATTCCAACTTTTGGTTTTTGGTTATGTGTCTATGTATTAACTCAATCAGAGAAAACAAAGAGAAATCATCAAAACAGTTGATGTCTTTTGAGTGGTGTCCATCTCTGATGGGTGGCACATGATATTAACATTTAGTTCAATTGTTAAAACAACGTATGTTTTGGACCAACTCATCTGATTTTTTTAATTAAATTCTGAAATGGGTAACAATCATGATAATAACAATAGGAAAATAGGAACATTGATATCACTAGCAATGACAAAGAATAAATTTATCATAAAGTAAACAATGATGAGCATGTGATGTTTATATTCGACATTTCAAACAATCAAACAATAATAGAGCCAAGTCGTGAGATCTAGAGTGAAACATTTGTAACGTGGTAAATATTTGCGGATGCCCATTTTTCGTTTCGCGAATCTAATCAGTCTATTAACAACATCCCAAATGAAAATCTGAAGAGACACAAAGTACATGGTGAAAAGAAAAGAAAAAAAAAACACAAAACATCAAGATCCACTTAGTATTGTGATGGAAAAACTAAATCAATATTGCATCCTAGATTTTATGTACTAAAGAAAGGATTACGTTTTCAATTTTCGGATTTTTCCCTACAATTGAATCAACAAAATCCTGTCTATAATCAATTAAAATAATATAAATTTTCTCAATTACGTGTTAGTTTTCATGAACTATGTTATCCACATCATCTCTATATTGTCTAAAACAGACACTCTTTCTATTTTCTTTAACAATTCAATCACTTTTTAAGTCTACGTGATTAAAACACCATTTATCATTTATTTAAAACAATGTATAAAATAATAATGAAAGAAATTGGATATTACATATTTGCAAAATAAAAAAAACATAAACTAACTAATTTGTATAAAAAACTAAAAATAGAAATAAGAAAACATTACAGAAAAGGTTTAGAGTTATACTAGGGAATGGTAAAAACACTAGAATTTGGGAGGTAATTGGTTACCATTAAGGGGGTGATTGGTAAGTGCTTTAGAATCTCTGCAGAGCCATATTGATTTCTAAAGCATTAAGTTTTCACCAATCAAGCTCTGTGGATATTTTTGATTTCTAAAGCAATATATTTCTTTTTGTTTATTTTTTGGCTCTGCGCAGCAAAAAGTCTAGAGCACTAGTATTTAAGCTTTGAATATTTTTTTGCCTCTACAGAGAAAAAAACCTACAGCACTGATATTTGTCAATCATAATTTTATTTTGAAAACCTACAGCAAGATTTCTAAAGCCAAAATCCTACAGCAAAAAAATAAAAGCTACAGCAATAATTCCTACAGCAAACTTTCTACAGCAAAAAAATATAAATCAACAGCACTTACCAATCACCACATAAATCCACCTAGACCTCCTAGAAAAAAAAAGCCTCGGTTTCCGTCCATATCAATATGGTTTCTCAATTAATTCATTCATTCTGAAACAGGTTTGTGGAATCATGATTTAGTGAATCAATTAATTTGTGATGAAGATATACCTATAATATTAGCAATTAAACTAACAAGAGATAAATGCAATGATGTAGTTGGATGACATTATACAAATAATGGTGAATGTAATGTTAAGTCTGGGTATTGGGTAGGATCACATGTTCAAAATGGTATATTGACTGAATTACAAAGTGTGGAAATGCAATATACCACCCAAAATAAAACATTTTCATCATTCTTATAGGTTTTGACTAGTTAGGAGACATTCATCTCAACATGGATTGTGCTTAAGGTATAATCAACTAGAAACTTTAGACTATATGTTTTTTATGTGTCCTAAAACTAATCTTGTATGGCATAACATTAATTATGCAGCTTTAAATCTAACGAATTCTTCATTTTCATTTGAAGAGAAATTTGAATATTTATTAGATTGGAATCCAGTAATTATTAGTTATGGTTCTCAATCTTTACCATTACATATTCTTTGGTGGTTGCGGAAATATCGAAATAATGTTTTATTTAGAAAAAAAAAGATGGCTTGAGAAATTATTATTCAGAATGCAGGTCAAGATGATGAGGATTGGAATGAGGCACATCCACATACAACAACAACAAAACATCACCTACAACAAACTGCAATTATTGGACATTATTCTCGGATTGGTTGGTGTAGACCAAGGCCACAGTGGACAAAAATCAACTATGATGCAAGATTTGATTCCACAACTGGAGTTGCCACATAAAGATGGATCATACGAGATGCAATAGGAATTTTTAAAGGTGTTGGACAAGATCTTTTTAATCATGTAAGTAGTGCCATGAAAGCTGAAATACAAGCTTTACTTATGGCTATGCAACAAGCTTGTGTTAAGGGTTTTAGGAAGGTATACTTTCAAGGAGATAATCAGACTTTAAACAAAATTTTAAAGGGAGAACAAGTCTCCTTTGGAATGACAAATTGGATACGAGATGTTATTTGGTGGTCAAGGAAATTTGATGAAATTGGCTTCGGATAGGTTGCAAGAACTTCCAACAAATGTGCTGATCAATTAGCAAGATCACAATTTAGATGTAACTCTCCTTATGTTTTCCATAGTACTCCAGTTTAAGTTTTAAAAACTTTACCATACGGAAATGATGTATATTGGTTATTTTAATAATATAAGTTGTGTTAAAGAAATAAAATAAGATGACATATTTTGACAAAATAATTAATTATCAAATTTGATACTTATTACAACAAAAAGTTGTTCCAATCACATTTTTGTCTATTACAAAAATCACTAAACATTTAGTTACATTTATATGTTTTACACAAAATAGCAATTAAGACAAGTGAAAAAGTGGTGAGGATGGATCTGACAAGAGTGAAGAGGCCCAGAAAAAGGAGAATCCCGAGCGTCACCGCTCCTGTTTTCACCTTTTCACATTTCTTTTCTTGTGTCCTTTTTTAATTTTATTAAGGAGAGCGAGCATGACCGTGATTTTTTTGAATTTCTCAACTATCATTTTTCTTCTTCATCACTCTCACAGACTTCACTTCTTTATCTTATAATACGTTCTTCGCCTTCTTTCACAGAGGAGCCTATGTTCCTTCAACATTTTCCACTATTCTGAGTATTTCTTTAAAATGTCTGCTGTAAGGATTTCGGATCCGAGCAAATTGCATCTGAAGAGGGAGCTTTCTCATATCACCAAAGTCTCTAAGGGTTTACGCGATCCTGGAACCACTTCCTCCTGGAAATCCCCTCTTACTTCCGTCGCGAAGCTCGATAAAGTCGAGAATCGACGATTTGCCAATGAAACGGACAAGGAGACGAAGGTGTTTTTGTATAATTGGAAGAAGCCTCAAAATGCTTCAACCGACAATAGTGGATTTTCAAGAAACACTCAAGCTGAAGATTGGACTTCGTCGACCCAAGCTAGTGTCAATGATGATGATGATGATGATGATGATGTGAGTGATGATGTGAGTGATGCGAGGAACGTAGGACATTCGCATCTTAAGAAAACCCGATCGGTTGCTTTCAGATGCAGAGACACGAATCTAGTATCGCCGGGATTTTCAAAGATTAGAAAGGGCGGTTTTAGTTTTAGCAAGAACAAGAGCAAGAGACCGGAGTTCTTATCTCGATATCATAAACCTAAACAAGCAATTCTCAAATCCGCCAAATCTAGGAAATCTCTTCACGCTGCATCAAGTTTAACTGTTGATGAATCTGCTGATTTATCTGACGGAACAGAGAATTTTAGCAACTCCGAGAATCCCCTAAAGATCATTAAATCATCATCTCCTTTGCTTTTGAAACTTGAGCAAAAGAACTGGCCAGTGTCTTCTAAGAACAGTACACCTGCATTGTCAACTAGCTCATACAACAAGTACACTGCTGCATCTAGTGAGGACGAAGATTATAATAACTTGGATGTCACAGGGAGACAAGGTTGTGGGATTCCTTTGTATTGGACCAAGAGGAACCTGAAACAAAGAGGTGGATCATATAGGAGTTGTTGTTCACCTTCGTTTTCTGATACTCTCAGAAAGACAGGAAGTAGCATTTTATGTGGGAGTCAATCTGTGTATCGTAGACATAGGCATTCCTCTGGGAGATGTCATAGAAAGAAACTTGCTTCAAGAAGTGCATTAGGTGTTTTACCTTTGCTTAAATATGGTGGTCATAGTAGAGGAGGGTCATCTATGGGGATTGGTTGTAGTGATGATGATCTCTTAACTGACTTTGAAGAGCTTGATTTAGAAGCTCAAAGTAGATTAGATGGAAGGAGATGGTCTATTAGTATGACTCAGGGTGGTTTAGAAGCTGTTAATGGAGAAGGAGAAGAAGGAAGTACACCAGAAGATATCCAGAGCTTGAGCCAAAAGTACAAACCAATGTTCTTTGATGAACTGATTGGGCAGAGTTTAGTTGTTCAATCGCTAATGAACGCTCTGAAAAGAGGTAAAATTGCTCCTGTTTATCTTTTTCAAGGCCCCAGAGGAACTGGGAAGACATCAACTGCGAGAATTTTTTCAGCTGCGTTGAATTGTGATGCGGGGACTGAAGAGATGAAACCCTGTGGGTATTGTAAAGAATGCAGTGATTTCTTGTTAGGGAAATGTAGGGATATATTGGAACTTGATGCTGCTGATAAGAATGGAGCTGAGAAAGTTAGGTACCTTTTGAAAAAACTGTTGACATTGGTTCCACAAAGTTCACCAAGATTCAATGTTTTTGTGATAGATGAGTGTCATTTATTACCGTCTAGGACATGGCTATCTTTCCTCAAGTTTCTTGAGAACCCTCTTTCGAAAGTCGTCTTCATATGTATAACGAGTGAACTTGACAATGTTCCTCAGACCATTCAGTCAAGATGCCAGAAGTACCTCTTTAACAAACTAAGAGATGGTGACATTGTTGTGAGACTAAGGAAAATTGCTTCAGATGAAAATCTAGATGTGGAATCACAGGCTTTGAACTTGATTGCTTTGAATGCTGATGGCTCACTTCGAGATGCTGAAACCATGTTGGATCAGTTGAGTTTGATGGGAAAACAAATCACTGTCGATCTTGTAAATGAGCTAGTAAGTCTTGGTGTATTTTCTATCCTTCCTTTTTCCTTTACATTGGGTAACAATAGACCAATCAATAATGTAAATGTAACTGCTGGTGTTTTGTGTAGGTGGGTGTTGTTTCAGATGATAAGTTGCTTGAACTCTTGGAATTAGCCTTGTCGTCTGACACAGCAGAGACCTTGAAGAAAACTAGAGAGTTACTTGACTTAGGAGCTGACCCAATAGTTATGATGTCACAACTGGCCGGGCTTATCATGGATATCATTGCTGGAGCATACAAGGCCTTGGACGAAAAATACAGCGACGCCTTCCCTGAAGGACGGAACTGTGAGTTTCAGTAACTTCAACATCGTCAGTTCTAACAATCTTGAATGACCTTTTGCAAAGTATTCAAATGCACACCTCCTTTTTTTTTGTTTCTCTTGCTCTATAATGGTTTTATACAAGCTTTTTTGGCAATCTTATTGTTCTTTTTGGTAGTGAGTGAAGCGGATATGGAGAGGCTAAAGCATGCTCTAAAGATACTTTCTGAGGCTGAGAAGCAGCTTAGAGATACTACCGATCTATCAACCTGGTTCATAGCTACCTTGCTGCAGCTTGGTCTGATTCCTTCTCCAGGAACCGGTAGCAGTAGAAGGCAAAGCTCTAGAGAAACTGAAGAAAACTCCTCAACCATTATAAGAGAAGTTATTGCTTACAAACAGAGATCAGACCTTCAATGTAGTAACCCAGTTTCCCCAACTTCCATGGAAAAAGGTGGAAATTTCGTTCACGAAGCTTCTGTTTCCTCGCATAACGATACAACTGCAAGCACCACGACATTTAGAAAACAAGATAAACTTAACAATATCTGGAATAAATGTATAGATAGATGCCATTCAAAGACATTGAAGCAGCTGTTATATTCTCATGGGAAGTTATTATCTATCAATGAAGTTGAAGGTAAGCCTAAAACTGCTTTACATAGTCCTGAAAACCGAAGCGATTACTAACTGTTAGAATGTTTGCAGGTATTCTAGTTGCTTATATTGCATTTGGAGAAAGAGAGATCAAACTGAGGGCTGAAAGGTTCTTAAGCACTATTACAAACTCGATTGAGATTGTACTAGGGCAAAATGTAGAGGTGAGAATAATCCTCTTTTCTGAAACTAAGTTACTCAACTTCAAGGAGACTAGACAAACATTAGTGACAACTAGTTCAGGTAATGAAAGTGGGGATGAGATTCCAATGAATAGGATAGAATCGATCATCCAAGAACAGAGATTGGAAACTGAGTGGTTACAGGGATCACAAGGCCGGTTAAAACCAGAAAGGAATCAAGTTTTACCTCAAGAAGACACCAATCATCATCAACAACCAAGATTGGAACACTGTCCTGTGTCCCCAAGTTTACTCCATGATAGCAACTTCACAAACAAGAAAGACAAGCTGTAAGTAATCTTTGATTCAGTAAAAGAGTATAACCTAATCAGATTTTTCACAATAATAAAATTGTTTTGTATGATTTGTGAAGCAGATATGAATCAGAATCAGGAAGAGGAGTTTGTAGTCTGCTTTTCTGTTGGAACACACAAAGAAACAAGGTGAGTTACTAAACATTTTTGTTAAATGGTTAAATGAAAGAAACCCAACAACATCTCAATAAAGAAACTTTTTTGACGACTTGGAAAATAGATCAAAGAGACTTCTGTGCGATCACGAAAAAACCGAAAGAGAGGATTCGCATTGTTCAGTGATTGTGCTAAGCCAAGGAAGTAAGAAAGATAATAATTTAAGAGCAAAATAGTAACTCTCAGTTCTCAAGATCTGGTTCAGAAAAGCCACCATAGTCTAATTCGTTTTCTTACTGTATTATATGTATTTTTTAAATTAACAATAAAGAACATTAACATTATGAAGCAGAGAACAAACTCTGAAAATAACAAATAGGAAAAGCTAGAGATTTACTAGATGTATTAGAGAAAACAGCATCATATGATTTGGTTTCAAAATCATATGTCATCAGTGATTGCTGTGATTGACGATCATAAAACAGCAACTTCTTCTTCTCAGCATCAAGAATTGCCAATGGCAAGAAAGCAAATTTTGGTTTCGGGATACCAAACTGTAAACAAATTAGTGTCACATCTATGGAACACATCATGTCCCATGTCTTATTGTTCGAATTGAACGACCATATTACTTGTTTCTCGGATGAGTTCATCACAGATACGCACAAGCGGTTATCGAGGTTGCACATAATCATCTCGTTAATCAGTGCATTGGTAAAAGGAGCGTTAGTGACTTGAAAAGCTTCAGTGTGAAGATCTAAAGACAGAACTTTGGTTTCGTTGCACTTTGTGAACCAATGAATCGATCCATCTACATACACAGGTTTTGATAAAGTAACAATCCGATAAGGAGAAGCAGGAGTGACATATCTCCAAGCATTGATGCTAAAGTCGAAAACTTCACATGTAGTGGCGTTCTCTTGGCCTCTTTCGGAAGAGTTGTATAGCACAACCGTTTTGTAAGTGCCTGTGAACTTATCTTTACCAAATACAAAGTGAGGGCGATACTGTGAAAGATTAGGGTAATCGTGGATCGAGTAACGTCGTTGTATTATGCAGAGAGGAAGATACCGATGCCATCTAGTGGTTGGATTGAACAAAAAGCAAGCTCTGAAGTGACGGTAGAGACAAACAATACCGTCACAGCTACTCTCACACGTAAAGTAATTTGGTGCTTTCCAAGAAATAGGGATCGTTACCGATGATGATGATGATCCTAAAACCACTGTTCTAAATTCGAAATTGTTGGGATTAGTAGTCGCCATGAAAACATCAGGATCTCCAGATTTCTGACAATTTCTTAACTGCCTTTCCTGGAAGGATGGTGATTCGATTGTTGATTTCCATTGCTTCGTTACACATTTGAATCTAAGCAGAGATTTCACCGGAAGCCTTTCCATGATGTGCTCTACGACTTCATGAGGCAACCACATTCTTCGCTTACTGACACTTTCCTCTTTTTCTAGGGATTTCGTCATATTCCTTCTCTCTCACAAACACATAACTTTTCCTAACCAAACGCAGAAACCTCATTGAAGCTTATATATTAAATTTTTTCCCTTTTGGGCTTTGGTTTTCTTTTTCCTTGGGCTTAGAACCCAAATCTGATTTTAAACCGACGGCCACAAATTTAAAAACACTACTTCAGTGATAAAGAAGAAGAGTTTATAATCCGATAAAGTTATATAAGAATTTGGAGGGTTGTGGAACAAAATAGTTTGAAACATTTATAAATTGAAAAACAAACTAACCGATTGGTAAAAATTGTGATTGTAAGTTTTTGCAATAAAGTTCTTGTTATATAGATTTTGACAGTAAAAACTATAATTTTTATTTTAAATAAAAATAAAAATTTTATTGGTAACTAAAAATGTAAAAAATATGACACTATAAAAATTTATTATGTTTTAAATTTAAAAATAGGTATAATTCAAATATATAAACTATTAATATTAATATATATATATATAAATTAATTAATAAAATCTAAAAACACAATAAATGTATTGAAAATGTTATATCTTGTTTTGTTAATCTAAATAGCATAATAATTTTTGAAATAACCCAATAATGAAAGTGTTCTCTCTCGCAATTTTTATAACGATTCTTCGCCTTTTCTCTCTTTTGTGGTTTTTTTAAAAAAAATTCGCTTGTTTCATGCGTGTTTTCCGTTCAATTGTAACGACTTTTTCAAAAACAATTATCAGAATTAACTGACATGGTTCTTTTAGACGTTTCTTTGTCCCTATTTAAATGGCAATTCGCCATTCTATCATATCATTTTTTCGTCTCTTGCTTTCCTATGTTCTTACTTATCATGGCTTGACAAACTTAAATCTCAAATGCAAAAAATCACCATTGGGCTTGATGATGGTGATTTCACCAAACCTTTGGATTTGCGTCTTGCGGCCCTGCGTAAAACACAGTTCAGTCTTATTTGCAAACCGGTGAATCCAGGAAAGCAAAATATGCGTACCATGGATTTTGCATTGCATCTTCTTTGGGGATACAACGATGATGTTAATGGATGTATTCTGGAAGTTCGAAAAATTCAATTGATGTTCCCAAATGAAGAATCACTACTTACAGTCTTAAGGCGTGGACCATGGTCTTTCAATGATTGGATGTGCGTAGTGCAAAAATGGACTCCATCTTTGACCTAGGAAGAGCTGATGTACATCCCGTTTGACTTCAAATTAGAGGCATCCCCTGCAATACCTGTTTGAGGAAACGGTAAGGCGAATTGGTTTCAACTTTGGATTTTTTTATGGAAACTGATTTTGGAGGGGAAAATGGTCATCTCGTTAACTTTGTTCGAGTCCAACTTCTCTGGAAAATCTCGGACCCTCTGTAATTTCATCGCCAGTTCTCATTTGATGGTGAAGTTATCACTCTGAAGATCCAATATGAAAAGCTCTGTAACTTTTTCCATGTATGCGGTCTCCTCACTTACGATGCTTCCTCTTGCAATCAAGATCAACCCTTACCACCACCACCCTCTGATGATGAAAATGATAATCATGATCTTGATCCTTCTGAGGACCCTTCCATTTCCGACTCCATAATGATTCCCCCCACCTTGACTTACTCCTAGACCTGATCACAACAACATTAATGCAGAAACTTCCAGTGGCAATGCAAAGAAGAGCAAGACTTCATCTGATGATTCTATGAATCAACCTCTTCCAGTGCCAGCACTCTTTCTTCCTTAATCGTCTCCGGCCTGAAGCTGCTGAGAGCAAAGTCTGGAGTTTTGGTACTTGTTGATACCGAGGTTGACACCTCGATCAAGAACTCGATTTGAAGATTTGACATGGTATATTCTGCTCTGAGTATGGTGGCATATTCATGGGCCTCAAGCCTAACTTCTTAACATGAGCTCGCATAGCCCAAGATGAACTCACCTCGACGCAGGAAACCAAACCAAATAATTTATGAACCACATTTTGTATTCAAACCAAACCAAAGAATCAATGAACAATTTTTAAAAGACTCCACATTGGAGTATTTGGAAACAAAAATATTAATAATCTGAACTAATATTGCAAGGTTTTTTTTTGTAGACTATCCCAAATTCTGACATGTGTCCACCTTTTATACCAAACCAAATTTACCACAAATCATATCGCAATCCAAGTGAAATTATTCATTAACCACAACAACAATACTTGTCATTTTTAACTGTGGGCTACATAACCTTAAAATAATAGCATCCGTTTAATTTTTTCTAACATTTTAACACGACATCCGCTTAAAAAAATAAAAAAGTGTTTTCCACTTACCGTAATTAATGCCTATAGTAACAAAAAAGAAGAAATTTTTTGAACAAGAGAATCAAAGATTCATTGGTGTTTCACTCTCGAATCAAACGGCCACGTGTCCTATTTATTTCAATCATTAACCAAGAATATTACACTTAGCCGTAAATGTCTTAAATTGACTTCAATGTCCATTACATCTCACTTCTCCACATTCTCATTTCATTGCTTTTGTAATTATTGCATCATAAATAAAATAAAACAAAATATGTGAGTAGCATGAGATAACCTCTAGAAAGATACAATTTTCCCAAACAACATATTTTATCTAATAAAGTAAAGTTTTTCATACTCAAACATTAAGAAAGTGATAAATGGCGAACTTTTATTAACTTGTATATTTATTCTCCCATTATATTAAATATATCATACTAAAAATACTCAAATACATATTCAATGTAGTTTTTCTTTCTCTATTATTTACCATCATTTAATATTAAAATATAAAGAAAAGTAGATTACAATAAGGTACAATTTTTGTTATTATTGTAATATTAACTGCTAACTATATTTTAATAGATAAAAATATCTGTGTAGAAAATTCACAAAGATTTAGAACAAAAAGGAATACTCCCTCTGTTTCAATATATAAGTAGTTTTAGCCAAAATGGTTTGTTTCATAATATAAGGTGTTCTCAAATCCCAAAATAATAAAGTAATTTAAATAAATAATATTCTACTAAAAATTTAAAGTTAAAATAATATTCAATAATCGCTCTCTAACTTTTCGCATTTCCCCACCAAAAAAATAATAATCTCTCTAACTTTTTATTACTCCTTTAAAAAAAGTGGAAATTTCTTAATACCCGCGCTTTTAAGCAAAACTACTTACATATTGAAACGGGGGGAGTATAAAAAAGTCCAATAACCAAAATGGAGCTTGAAATAAAACAAAATTTAAGTCCCAAAAGCTTCAGTTTAACTATAAGCACGATTCTAAATTTGAAAAAATTCACATTTTTATCTCCGTTATGTAGTTTAATTGTGGATAGCTTATTTTACTTTTTTATGCTCAAGATAAGTAAAACAATAAATGGAAAAGTAACACCGATAATTTTTATCCCAAGGAACTCATTAGATTTTTCCTAGTATATAATGGAAAGAGAGAGTAATAAATACCTCAGCTAAAACTAAGTCGTATTGGAGACCGTAGCTTTCCAGATTCATGGACAAGAGAATCGTCCTGTTTTGACATGGGCCTATACATAAAATAAAAGGCCCATATTGCTCATCGTTTTTATATTTTATATTCCGGGTTGATGTTGAAAGGCATGTTTGTAAATGGAAATTCGATATACTGTAACGTAGAAATTACTGCAAAATTATATGTTAATATTCTCTATCATTTTTTTGACAAAGAAAAATTCTAGCCTTTTTATGGCTAACAAAATTCCAATGGTGAGTCATAGATTCGATCGTGCAGTATAGTCAGAAAATAATATAGATTTCGTTTATAAATAACTTTATCTTTTTATTAAATTATATATATGGTACGGGTTTGTATTTTCTTACACGCTACGTCCATTTCATCTGCCATATAAGTGTACCTTGAGGATATATTTATTTATTATAAATAGAAATGTGAATCAAACATATATAAATCAGATGTCAGTAAAATAATTGCACGTAAAACCCATAATAGTGTTATAAAAATCCCAGAAACTCGTGCATTTGCTTTGTGGGAAAGTTTGTCCATTGTAAGGGAAAATGTGTTTTTTAAAGGAAAATCTTTTTTTTTTTTGGTCGCTTTTAAAGGAAAATCACTGACTAGAACAATTCTCAGAATGATTTTTATTTTATATTATGACATCTCTCAGAATGTTTTTCTTTTTGATGTAAATTATCATATATTTATGATCCCGCTCCGTGATGTGCACGTAGTGAATCAATAATAAATAAAAAGCAAAATAAATTAAGTGTGCTATTTTTATATATATTATATTACACAATCTAATAGTATATAGTTTGATTTAAAAAACTGTCTATCATTTCAGTTGTTTGCAAAAATTTGAGTTTATTGGAATAAGAATACAATATTTCACATTAAAAATTTTAAAAGATACAAACTACTATATAAAGGATATGGGTCAATTGTTTTGAGTTTGGAAACCCATAATTTTGACATATTATTCGATGTCACGGTTCAGAAATTCGAAATCCAACTTTAAAAACAAAAAAAACAAAAAATTTGAGACGAAAACGTTTGAAAAATATTTACTCTTTTGGTTATTATTTGGAATTTATCATCTTTTCCTAATTTTCAACTTTGAATTTTTATAATTTTTTTATAACTAAAGCTAGTTGAGTTGAGGTAGTTAACATCTTCTCTGTGCCGACCCATGGTAGAAGATACTATAATCTAAAATTTAAAAATATTTCTTTCTAGTATATAAAAAATGGTGTTATAAAACCGGACAAATTATTTTTTTGACCTTAATTTCGAGCTTTCCTAAATTACCATGGACCTGCATCTTCCTCTTTTAAGTCTATTTAGATAGTGAATTTCAGATGATTTATGTCTAATGCAAGCTAGTTGGGTGGTATTTGTCAGGTATTTTAGTATCGAAGCTAACTTGGTAAAAATAGTAATTTCAATATAAGGTCAGAGAAATTACTTAAAACATGATTCATAGTAGTGCTTGCATGATATTTCACGTTCATTAAATGCCATGTTTTTCTTGTAGTGAAGGTAATAAGTCATTTATGTTTTTTTTTTAAGTCGTTTATGTTACTTTAAAGATAATGCCTTTTCCAAGTTGTTAGGTTTTAACTCCTCTATTTCTTCTACTAAGGCTAGCAAGATCTCTGTTTTAAACAAGATTTGTAACTTTCTCTTGCTTTGTTTAGTAAGAACCTTCTTTCATCTCACTTTAGATAGAACTCTCGTGTGTTTGAATGAAAGTAAATGCATAAAATGTAAAGACAAGAGATTTAACGAGTTCAGTCCCTTGGAGAAGAGAACCTACATCTCGCCGGAGAAAGCTCCAAAAAATCCACTAAGAACTTGGCTTAAACAACCCTTAAAACCTTTACACATCATTGATCACACTACTTTCACTCATGTTCTTTTTCTCTCACACGATACATCTATACATCAACACTCACACTCTTTTTTTATATCAGAACATGAGACTTAACCCAAGTAACTAAAGTTTGAACTTTTTAACTTAACCTTAGTTACAACTGTACTTGGGTGGTTAGGCATAGAGACGGCTTGTGCAAGCCTGCAAGCCTTTCTCCTTCCCAATGAGTTGATCTTTGTCTTGTATCAAGCCTTTTCCGAACAAGAGTGTGCATAAGTGTATTTGCCTTTGATATGTCTTGAATTCTTTTAGAACCCTCTGAAGAAGACAGAGTCTTTGCAACGGTCTTGAGCTTCCTTTGAATTTAAACTTGAGCAAGACCAAACACAATTGAAAGCTTCAACTTCCTTGAACTTTAATTCATGAACAAAACTCAACAAAACTCCACCTTGATCATGAATCACCTCCACCTTTGTTCTACTTGTTTTTAGTTTCTACTTGGATTTCCCTTTCTCCATATTCTTTTATTCACTTAGTGACTTTTGATATTGAGTAGCTGATATTACTCGGTTTTAATGCATAATAGTGGGCATATATGTCTGCTATTTTGCATTATTCCAAGCGTTTTCTTTTGTAAAACATCAAGAAAAGAGTTTTTCTATCCATCGGTTCCTCCAAAAGGGATACCCAAGTTGACTATGGTGAAAGAAGAGGAGATGAAGCATGAAATTCATATTGAACATGATCCTGAGTGTGTAGTTGCTGAAGTCTCACTCAAAGAACCTTAAATCTCTACAAGGAATGACAATCCCAAGGTTAAGGAGAAGGTGAAAATGGAACCTAAGAAGACAAATAAGGATTCTCAAGTGGCTTTGATCCCTCAAGCAATAGTTGGGGATACAATTGAGTATAAGGTGAAAAGCAAGGGGTTGTCAAGATATTTATCAAAGTTTAGAGTTTTACTCACCCCGGAGCTCAAAGAGAGAGGGATTGACGTTACAAAAGGTGTGATGGGTAAGGTTCTGAAGCTGAAGATGACTGGATTTGGAGCTTGTTATGGAACATTTTTGGAGGTTGACCCAATTCTAACTTAGAGGTAAGTACCGTCAAGCTAAGCGACATTAAAGAAGCGTTGAGTGGGAGGCAACCCACTATTTAGAGTCTAGGTTAGCTACTTTTCAAATTTTGAGTTAGTTTTAGTCCTAACTTAATTATTTTTAGTTTTGAGTTCAAAGTGATTCAAGTTATTACTGGTGAAGGATCTTCAAGACATTATGGGTTTTCTCTTATCTATTTTTAGTACTCATCATCTCACTTGATTTGTTGGTTCTCTTAATGGTTTCTCTCTTGATTCTTGCTAATTTTAATTAGTATTTCTTAGATCATTTCTCACCATTCACCACCTTTATTGATGTTTTGACTTGAGTTAATTTGTAATTCATGATCGATTGGTTTTTCTCACTAAGTAATTCTTGCTAATTTTAATTAGTATTGCTTGATAATTTCTCTTTAGTTACCAATTGATTGTATGGTTCTGGATTGATTGCATTTAACGGTTCCTAATGATGCCTCTTATCTATGATTTTTTGCTAATTTTTAATTAGTATTTCTCGATCATCATGTCCTTAATGGTTTCTCTTGCAACTGATTCTTGTTAGCTTTTAAGCTAGCATTGCTAAATTATTGTTCAACCATTACTAACACCTCTCTTGTGTGTTTGTTCTTTTTGCAAGCATAGCATATAAGGCATAGAAGTTCAAAACAGATTAGAGAGGACTTCACCATTAGTACCTCTCTTTCCCTTAAACTCATATATTATTTATTGTCTACTTTCATCTACTATTTATTCTGGTTACTCTTATTCCTTCTCTTGGATTTATTTTTACACCGGGAAGGTGTGAAGTAAGTCTGAGGGAGGGTGTAAAGGTTTTGATGTTTTGTCTTTTTGGTGAAACTTTTCAAATTTTTTTTTAATTTAGTTAAGTCTATCGAGTCGAAGGAACCATGATCAAAATCAGTGATGATAAATAACCAAGTTTGGGTATGGTTTTTGATTTCTCTAGACTACTGACTTAGATTAATTGCTGAGATTAGGATTGGAACCCCATTACTGATTGTTTTGTTTATGAAAGTTATGGTCTTTTGAGTTATTGATGATTTGATGCTAGTTTTGCCATGATAGGACTTAATTTGAATTTGAATTATTCCTGTTTATGGTGTTGATATACTCTGAGAATTAGGTACCTTGCTCTTTAGTGTTCTGTAAAACCAAAAAGTTCTTTCAGTACAATCTAGGTCTTTTTTCTCTCTCCCTTCAGAAAATAAAAAGAAAACGGTTCAGAAAAAGGGTTGAAAGCGTGACCAAGAAATTCGTAGTCAACCCCAGCGAATTGTCGTCTGCTAAAAAAAAATGATGAAAAAAGAAACAAAAGCGCATAAATGCGAAGAAAAAGAAAAAAAAAAAAGAGAAAATCAATAAGATAAGAAAAAGAAAAAAAAGTGAGAAAGGGAGAAAAAGAATCAAGACTGAAAGTCGGTTGATGCTTTGTTTGGTATGGGTATTTCGATAGAAGAAGTACTTGAGTAAGTTGATTGATACACCACAGGTGAGAATGCATGTATATGAACTTAAATGAATTTCAAGAGTTGGTTGATATGATTTGGTACTTGATTGATTTGGGATTTAGAGTAGGAAATAGGTCATTAGTTTAATGGTGGTAAATAATTCATTCAAAGTAGTTTTTTGAGATTGGTGTCTTCTGGATTTGAAACTATGCTTATGGTTTTTGAGATGTTGTAAGTTTTTGTGTGGTCCATTTCAAACCTCTTCACTAGATTTGATCTTGCTTTACTTGAGGACAAGCAAAGATCTAACTCTGGAGGATTTGATATTACTCTGTTTTAATGCATAATAGTGGGCATTTATGTCTGCTATTATGCATTATTCCAAGCATTTTCCTTGTAAAATTGGTATATTTTCATGATTCTAAGTGTTCGGGTCATTTCGGAGCAAAATGATGAATTTCAGAGCATTTCAGAAGATTTAAGAAGTTGCAGAACAAGATGACCAATTGGACAAAGATGTGATCGATCGAAAAGTCTATTTAGGGTGTGCACGATCGGGCAACTATGTTGCTCGATCGGGAAAATCCTCCTGGAAAAAATCGAAGCTTTAGATCGATCAGGCTAACTGAAGAACAATCATGCAATTTCACAAGTTGCTCGATCGGGCAACCATGTGCTTGATCGAGCAACTCACCCGAGAAGAACCAGAAATTTCCATTTTTGCAATCCAAGTCCTCAACTTATCCAATTTCCTTATTTTAGATTATTTTACTTTTAAAAAACTATAAAATCCTTTGGCCAGGTTTATTTTCATTAAGCTTTATTTTTATTTTGGAGAGTTTTAATGAGGGATAGTAGATTCAACACCTTGTATTTGGAGAAGATTAATGAACCTTATTTTATATTCTATTCTTGATTTTTGATTATGAGTTCTTCTTTGAGATTGAATTGTGTATGCTTTTCAATGTTTGAGTAGTTTTCTAGTTAGGTTTTAGGGTGTCCCAGGGAAATCATGTTTGATTGTTAGATTTATCATAAATGAATAACAATTGATAGGTTCTTAGTCTAGAATTGTTATTAATGCATGAATTAGTCTTGCCATCTAGTTTATTGATATTAGACTAATAAACGCAAAGAGATTTGGTTTAGAAGTTGGATCTAGTCTAGATGAATAAGTGTTCTTGCTTGCGAGAGTATTGTTCTGAATGCTTGTGAACAACTGAATCTGAACATTAATGCATGATCAAATTATTTAAAAAATGGTGAGAGTTTTTTCTGATAATCTGAGCATAGGGTTTAATACTCCGAGAGGAGATTATTCCATCATTGTCTTTCATGTTGAGAACTATTTTCAAAGAAAATTCATGCATGATAATTTGACTTTTAAACCTGACTACCGGTGGATTCCCTGATGCCTGATGCTTTTATTCTATAGTTTACAACTGCTTTTAATTTACTGTTATGATTTTGATCACAACCAATCTTTTTATTTCGTCTTAGCTTGATTCGAGATTTAACTAAATCGTGTATTTTCTTGTCTCTTTATATTCGACCCTATACTTTACTACATTGATATGTTCTCTGCAGTATAGTTTAGGATTTAAATTCTAGACCTATCAGTAGCTCCAGAGCTTTCTGATGTTTTCTCACTGGTACTGTCTTTGTCAAGATGTCAGCAGGATTTCACAAAGTTGACACCTTACCGATCTTGATCTCTCCTTCTGCAATCTTATCTTTGATAAAATGTAAACACACATATATGTGCTTAGTTCTTTCATGATGAATATAGTTCTTTGATAAAGAGATGGCACTTTGTGAATCACACAGTATTTCCACTTGTTCTTGTGCAAAACCCAACTCTGTTGCCATACCCTTTAACCAGATTGCTCCCTTTGTAGCATCAATCATGGTCATGTATTCAACCTTGGTTCTGGATAATACCACCACTTTCTGTAAGCATGATTTTCAGCTTATTACATTACCTCCTGCAGTGAATACAAAACCATATATTGATCTTCTCTTCTCAACATCAGTTGCATAGTCTGAATCACAAAAACCTCTAACATTTACATCTTCTTGCTTCTTGTATACCAGTTTATGTTCATGTGTTCCTTTTATATATATATGAGAATCCATTTCATAGCTATCCAGTGATCTCTACGTGGGTTACTCATAAATATGCTGACCACACATAAGGGATATGCAAGATCATGCCTTGTACTCACCGTGGAGTACATGATACTTCCTACGTCATTAGAATATGGAACATTTTTTATTGCTTCCGCTTGCTTTTCAATTTCCCTTTTGCTTCCAGATTTCAGTATGAAGTGTGTACCTAAGGGAGTATGCACTAACTTTGATTCATTCATCCTGTATAGATGAAGAATCTTCTTCATATACTCACATTGAGATACCTCTAAGGTTCCCAATTCTCTGTTTCCGTTGATCTCCATACCCAGTATTTTCTTTGCACTCCCTAGATCCTTCATGTCAAATTCAGAACATACAAGTTTTTTCAGTTCTTGAATCTTTTCCTTGTTCTTTGCTGCAACTAACATATCATCTACATAGATAAGTAGATATATGCTTGTTCCATATTCTAGAATTGATAGTAGATGCAGTTGTCATACTTGCTTCTTTCATACTCATATTTCTGCATAAATGAATTGAACCTCTGATTCCACAGTCTTGGGGCTTGTTTAAGTCCATACAGGAACTTATTAAGCAGACAAACCATTTCTCCCTTTTCATATGTTGTTTTGTAGCCTTTAGGTTGATCCATCATGATATAATCATCAAGATTTTCATGTAAGAATGTTGTCTTGACATCCATTTGCTCCAATTCAAGATCAAAATGTACCACATATGATAGCATCAGCCGTATTGATACATGTTTCACTACTGGTGAAAAAATCTCCTGATAATCAATTCCCTCCTTCTGTAAGTATCCTTTGGCAACTAATCTTGCCTTTAATCTTGGTTGCTCCACCCCTTATGTTCCTGGTTTTCTTTTGTATACATTACACCCAATTACTTTGCATATATTTGGTATTTTGATTAATGTCCAGGTCTGATTCTTTTGCAGTGATTGCATTTCTTCATCCATTACCAACTTCCATGATAGCCAATCCTTGTCTCTCTTGGCCCCATCAATGCGACATGGTTATGGATATCCTTCGTCTTTATTTATCATCAGTGCTAGGGCTGGGCATAATAACCGGAACCGAAGAACCGAACCGAACCGAAAAAACAAGT